>VSMD01032794.1:0-137519 GCA_008750895.1 Mirza zaza
CCCCAGGGTCTGTCCCTGCTGCCCCAGGGTCTGTCCTTGTATCCCAAGGGTCTGTCCCTGCTGCCCCAGCATCTGTTCCTGCTGCTCCAGGGTCTGTCCCTGTATCCCCAAGGTCTGTCCCTGTAGCCCCAGGGTCTGTCCCTGCTGCCCCAGGGTCTGTCCCTGCTGCCCCAGAGTCTGTCCTTATATCCCCAGGGTCTATCCCTGATGCCCCAGGGTCTGTCCCTGCTGTCCCAGGGTCTGTCCCTATATCCCCAGGGTCTATCCCTGTAGCCTCAGGGTCTGTCCCTGCAGTCCCAAGGTCTGTCCTTGCTGCCCCAGGGTCTATCCCTGTATCCCCAGGGTCTGTCCCTGCTGCCCCAGGGTCTGTCCCTGTATCCCCAAGGTCTGTCCCTGTAGCCCCAGGGTCTGTCCCTGCTGCCCAGGTCTGTCCCTGTATCCCCAGGGTCTCTCCCTGCTGCCCCAAGGTCTGTCCCTGTATCCCCAGGGTCTCTCCCTGCTGCCCCAAGGTCTGTCCCTGCTGCCCTAGGTCTGTCCCTGCTGCCCCAAGGTCTTTCCCTGTAGCACCAGGGTCTGTCCCTGCTGCCCCAAGGTCTGTCCCTGTAGCCCCAGGGTCTGTCCCTACAGTCCCAGGGTCTGTCCTTATATCCCCAGGGTCTGTCCCTGCTGCCCCAGGGTCTGTCCCTATATCCCCAGAGTCTGTCCCTGCTGCCCCAGGGTCTGTCCTTGTATCCCCAGGGTCTGTCCCTGCTGCCTCAGGGTCTTTCCCTGTAGCCCCAGGGTCTGTTCTTATATCCCCAGGGTCTTTCCCTGTAGCCCTAGGGTCTGTCCCTGCTGCTCCAGGGTCTGTCCCTGCTGCCCCAGGGTCTGTCCCTGTGGCCCCAGGGTCTGTCCATGTTGCCCTAGGGTCTGTCCCTGCTGCCCTAGGTTTCTCCCCGCAGCCTCTCCATCAGGGCGGCTACACTTCCTAAATGGCAGCTCAGGGCTCCCAGGAATATAACAACAGAAGCTTCCAGGCACAGAGGTGCTACCCTGTCACTTCCAAAACATTATTTTGGGTAAAATGAATCCTAGACCAACTCAGATTCACAACGGGAGGGCTTCACAGGGCCTGAACGTCAGGAAAATGGTCTATCCAGGGACATCTTTGTGGGGCCGAGTTGCTGCAACGTGTCATCACTTGGATTTCAGGGAAATGGTGATGAATCTAACTCCTGGGGAGGACCAGGGTACACTTTATGGGGACATGAAGTAACAGGTACATCCATGCTGCACGTGACCATCTAACATACGAGATGCAGCATGCTACCGAGACGCAGCATGGTTACTTGTGACTCAATGACACATCTTTACAATCAGAATGTAAAACAAGTAAGGAGAACAGAGGACGTCTTGGAATATCCACTGTCACTTCTGGAAGCTTTTGGTTTTGAGTCACAGATGGTAGAAGACAGATAATTCTTATTAGGGTCATCTGTGGCAGGGATAATCTTTTTCTCTCACTGCTTCCTGAGACTTTGAAAGGGGCCCAGAGTGATTTGTTGTGGCTTTGTTGTTAAAGATTCCTCCCGTTTTCAGCTTGTATCTGATTGCCACACACGGGTGTTTAAGTCTGTCTGTGGATTGCAGATAAGGGAGAGATAGGTAACCGAGGATGGGATGAATTCTGTTTTATTTGTATACGCTTCAGTCTCCCCTGCATAGAAACAGAAATCTACACAGTGTCCTTCTCAGAGACTGGATCTATTGAGAGAGCAACTGTGCACACACGTGCAGAGGAGAGTTCTAGAAGCCACACTGCGCCCTTCTCCTGTCTGCCTGAAGTGTGCGTGACGCATGCACACTTGCGTCAGTGCTGAGAGTGACGAGACTCCGTGTTTAAGGAAGTACTGGGATATCGTGTTTCTTTTAAATTTGTGTTGAAATGCTGGCTGGAACCAAATTATTAATAATGGTGGATATTCAGAAGTTTCCACTTGAAGGATGATCTGGACTAATTGTCCCAGTGTATTTCATGCATTTAGGCGCTTTTTGCAGTCAGTAGATATTTACTGTGCACCTGCCAGTGGTCGGTCAGACACGGTGCTGGGTGCAGAAGAGGTGCAGACAGGACAGCTCTTGGGGTGGCGGTGGCTGTCAGACGGGGCCTTGCAGGAGGAGTGAGCTGCTCAGGGGGTGGAGCTGCTCTGGAGGGCCATCGGGCCCACGCAGCGTGGCGTGATTAACATGTGCTCCGGAGCAGGAGTCAGCTTGCTTCTTTACCTGTAAAGGTCACGCAGGAAACAGCTGAGGCTTTGCTTTGAGGGCCAGGTGGTCTCTGCGGCTGTGACTCACCTCTGCTGCTAGCACGAAGGTAGACACAGACAATGAGCACATGGACTCTGTTCTTGTATTACGCTAAATCTGCATTTTAATAAAACAGATGGTTGGCCAGGTTTGGCCCATGGACCATAGTCTGTGCATTCCTGGTCTAGAGAAGTCCTCAAACTTCGTGTGCTGAGAACCCCCCTGAGGCTTGTTAAAACAGAGCTTCTGACTCAGTAGGTCTGGAGCAGATGGGGCCTAAGAATGTGCATTTTTAGCAAGCTCCCAAGTGATGCTGCTGCTGTTGGCCGAGGGAAACACCGTGTGAGACCCCGTGTCTAGGTGGCTAGGGACTCCTAGCGCACTCCACTCACATCAGCCCTTCTCTGTCACTTAGTGCTGGGGCCAATTCTCCGAGCTGTGTAACTGCCGACAGTAGCTGCCCGAGCTAGCTCTCAGTTCTGACTGCTGTGCCCTGGCCCCTTCCTCCCCTCTCTGCAGGGCTGTGCCCCTGCTCACTGGCCTCCTGCCCAGCGGGGCTGAAATGCCCTTCGACTGGTCCCACAACATGCCGGGCAGGTGAGAGTGGGTTAAGCCACAATGTCCCTTCCCCTCTGGGTTCTGAACTGGTTGAGGAACAGTCACAGGAGACAGAAAGGAATCAAACGTATCACTTTTAAGATAATAATAATCGCGAACACTTACGCCATGCTGACGAGAGCTGGTCATTCTTCCAGGGGCTTCACAGACTCATTTACACATCACAGCAACTGCAGGAATCAGATGCGGGTATTGTCCCCAATTTACCTACCCAGACACCAGGGCAGGGAGGGGTGAGTGACTCCCTGGAGCAGAGACGGTTATGGTTCCCATGTGTGTGCCCAGGCACGGAGAGGAGAGCGACTTGCTCGAGGCTACCCAGGTACAGCTGGGGGCCCTGCCCTGGTGAACGACATTGGATGTCATGGCCAAAATTTGCTTCCCTGATTTCTGCTCTCACCTGCTGTGGCCCAAGAGAGTGGCCAGAAGAGGCAGGTGTCCCAGGCCGAGGCCGGTGTGCCCTGAGGATCCCGAATGGAGGAGGGGTTGGTGCCCCATCTCTTAGGCACACAGCTCTGTGAGACTCCGTGACCATACAACAGCACCAAGCACTGTGATGACTTTATTCCCAATCTGCCGCCTAGACAGGGCACCCTCTCTTGCTGGGGAGGAGGGAACAGGGCATGGAGAGTGAGGACCTCAGTCTTCCTGAGAAAGGAAGAGCGAGCTCTCTCCCTCTGCAAGCGTGGAAGGAAGGGGGTGATTAATATTCTGCTAGCAATGCTGGATAATTGACGGTTCCCATCAGACCGGTTTCTTGAGAGAGAATCCTCCTCTTGCTTTTCTCTGCAGTCAGATGGCGACGGGAGAGGGAAGAACAGGCGACCCACAGCGACAGCAGGGGAATAGCATCTACAGCCTTAGCTGGGGCCCCTCCCCTCCTGGGATCAGACAACCGCCCCGTTGCCCAGCGGGCGCTCGGAGTCCAGGCCAGAGAGAGACGTGTCATTGGGGAGGGAAGCGTCAGAATTTTAATTTCCACACGTGATTTCTGAATTTTGAGCTGGGCCCCTGAAACAGTGGCTCCCGACTATTTTCTCCTTATTTTATTTTCTTATAGACACCGGTAGCCCTTATTCAGACAATCTATGCTCTGGCAGTTTTCATGGAATCTGCCCTTAGGTATCAGGTCGTAGAGTTGAACACGGTTTTGACACGGGACATTCACAAACCCGGCACTGTGGAACAGCATTGAAACAAACATCACTACGAGAGGTTTAAATGCTCAACCTGTGAGGTCATAGGTTGACCCACGGGACAGCTGATCCAGGGTATCAGGCTACCTTTGGGCAGGGGGCCAGTTCACTGTCCCTCAGACCGTTGGAGGGCCGATGGAGAGTGCAGCACACATTCCACACATGCGCACTGTGGGCCCGGGACGAGTCGGCTGCTAAGCAGGACAGGCAGCGGCAGCAAAAACACCTGGTGGGCCGGATAAATGTCCTTGGCGGGCCGCATATGTCCCACACGTGGGCCATAGTTTGAGGACCCCTGCCTTTGGCACTCAGCTGAATATTTAGGAGTCACGCTTGTGCTATAAAATTTACTCATTGTCACTCTTCTGTGACACAGTTAAAAACACTCATGACCTGAAAGGCATTTGGCATTTTACAAGTGCTGAGTCTGACTTGGGAGAGATATTTATTACGGGTCTTTCTTATGTAGTCATTGCCTGTAAGGATTTCAAAAGTAATGGCGATGACCCTTTTGCTGTGATGCTGCAATGTGTTAGCACCCTGAGCCCCCCTGAGCCTGGGGGCCCCTGTGAGGACAGGACTTTCCTGCTGCCATGACCTGGACGCCTCCCTGTCACGTCTGACCTGGTGGAGCTGTGAGTCCCCCGACGCCTGCAGTCCCGGTCCACCTGGGGGCTGTTTTGGAGGTGGTGGGTGGCGTCCCCCACCAGGGGTGTCCCCAGTCTCCTGAACTTTCCCACTGCAGAGCTTCATTCCTAGGGCTTCCCACTGGCCTTTTCCTGTCCCTTCCTTGATGTCCAATTGGCTGTACTTTCTTCTCTGCACAGAGAGCTCACTCTGAGCTTCTCATTCCTGGACTGCATCTGAGATGTATTTTTATTCTCCATTAGCTTCTTGTGCTCGGCTGGCGTTGTCCTTCGAGTGTTCTTTTAGTGATGTGTGATGGATACCACGGTTTTTCTTTTAAGTCACATTCAATGTATGAAAGAGGCCCCTGTACAGACATCATCTCAGGGGACTCATTTGCTGAGAACGAGACGTTCACTTTTGGCACCGCCAGGGAAGTGTGCGCCATGTGTGCGATTGCACGAGTGTGCAACTGAGCCCAGACGGAGAGGAAGCAGGAGGAACAAGGCTAGGATGCATGAGGGCTTTGGAAAAGGAGAGAGGTATTTTATAGTTTCCTAAAAAATAAAGTCTGGAGATTCAGTTTAAAAATAGCATGCCATATTAAAATGCTATTTATATAAACAGTCATAAACAATAGCACAATGCTTTAAACACAGTGTGATTCTAACAAGTAAGGGCATTTGGCAGTATTAGCATGAGGAAAGTTCCAATATAACTTCGAGTTGCAAGGTTCTCTCCCATTTGTGCAAGGAATTCCCATCAACCACTGGAAAACCATGAGGGTGGGATTTTGGTTTGTTTTGCTTGTTTTTATTTGCTTGCTTTGCTTGTTTAGTGTGACACAGAAAGTCTAAGTGTTCTGAGTCCTGTGTTCCACCAGGGGCCTAGGTAGAACAAGCTCAAGCTAAAGGAGGCTTATCTAGAGGCATAAGAAAGGGGCTGGGTGACCCATGGAATGTTCGTGTACAGCGAGGGGCAGTAGAGGCACAGAGCAGGTCAGCGGAGAACACCTGGGGCAGGACATAGTTGGGGATCTGAAGACATCAAGGGTAAAGTAGGAAGGGTGTACCAGTCAGTCTGTGTGGAGGCATAGAACCAATGGAAGATATACAAATATGTGTGTATATATTTATATATAGATACACATCATATATAAAGAGATTTATTTATTATTAGGCATTAGCTAATGCAATATTGGAGACTGGGAAGTGTCACTATCTGGCATCTGCAAGCTGGGGACACAGGGAGGTATTATTTGAAGGACTGAGCCACCGGTATAGGTTCCAGACGGAATCTTTCTTAGCAAGAAGTGAAAAAAGAAACCCCTCCACGCCTCTGTTGGATGGAACACCTGTATGCCGACTTTCTAGGCCTCTGCAAGGCGCCCGGTGCGGGCTCCATGTTCTAATGTGTTCAAAAGGGCTGGTGCCGCCCCCTCTCCCTCCACCTCCCTCCACCAGCAGGGCTCGGGTTCACTGGGAAGCGGAAAGTGTCTATCTGTCCTTCTGGAGCAGCGGGTCTCATTGATAAGATCAGATCTGTTTGGGCACGTCCCCACTTCTGACAGCTTACAGAACTAACTTTGTCTTGGAACGGTAGAGAGAGTTCATTTCTTTTAAGTAAAACTGCACAGCATTTTAAATTTCTATGTGATTTTAAGAAGGACGCATTTCTCTCCCAGTTCCTTTGATGACACACATTACATGATCGATTATACACCATGCTGGCAATTTTGAAAAGAGTTGGGGAGAAAATTAAAAAAAAAAAAAAAAAAACAAAGAAAGAAAGTCTCCTATAACATGAACAAAATGATCTGCCGGCAGAGCTTGTCAGTTACTTTATGGTTTCTTTTGTTCATAAACAGGATATTATGCTTTATAAATCAGTTATGCCCTGCATTTTAGGCATATATTAGAGTAAATCAGTGAATTTCACTGGAAAAAGTATTTTGATTGAACTTGGAAGCAAAGGAGGCATAGTTTGTAAGCTATAGTAGACACGGCCGTCTTTCTGGGCACCAGGTGACACCGTGAATGTGTAACTGCCTGTAGTCAAAAGCACTATGCAAATGCGGGTAATTTACCTAACAGAACAGTCACCCTTAGAACAAGGCCATCCACTTCCAAGCAGCAAGTGCGGCTGGGAGAAGACCTTCTGAAATGAATGGGAACCCACTTGCTCCCCCAAATTAGCCTCCTGCCTCAGCTCTGGAAGCTTCCTAATGGGCTGTGTACAATAACGCAATTACAGAGCAGCATAATGACCAGCGCCGGGCGCAGGCTGTAATGGGAGTGGTGCAAGGTGTCGCCGTCACCCTTTCACAGGGAGTTCTTTATCTGTCACATGTGCCATTTGTAAGTGTCTATCGCCGGGTCTCAAGCCATTTACCACTTGCACATTTGCTAATTGTTCCTCATTCTCCCGCGTCTTTTAGCCTCAGACATTTCATTTCACATGCATCTGTTCAAACTGAAATCTCTCCCATCCAATTGAGAACCCCTCCCAATGATTTCCTAACGCCTCCTCCTAATTGCCACGCTAGAAACCCGGCTATCCATTTGAAATATCTTTTTATCCTGGCTATCTGTAGGAAATATCTGTTTCTGACATTGTAGAAACCACCAGATATAGTGATAATCATTGGGGGGAGGGGCTGAGTAACCACAGGCAGGAAACAGGAGCAAGTCTTCTCTTCTCTTCTCTTCTCTTCTCTTCTCTTCTCTTCTCTTCTCTTCTCTTCTCTTCTCTTCTCTTCTCTTCTCTTCTCTTCTCTTCCCTTCCCTTCCCTTCCCTTCCTTTCTTTTCTTTTCTCTTCTTTTTTATTTTATTTTCTTCTTTCTTCTTCTCTCTCTCTCTTTGTCTTTCTGTCTTTGTCTCCCTCTCTCTCTACAACTTTTTACCAAATGGCTGCTGTGTCTCAGAACCTGTTCTAAGCACTGAGGATAAAGTCGTGAGTAAAAGAAAAGAGGTTTCTTCATAGAGGTTACATTTTTAAAGGGAAGAGAACACAATGAACAAACATATATTACACATAGCATGCGTGTATATAGAATAAACACGCCTATATGTGTGCATGTGAGTAGGCGTGGACATGTGTGTGCATGTAGAGGTGAGTGCAGACACAGACACAGACGTGGGTGTAAGACAAACACGCGTGTGTGTGAGCCAGGCAGTGAGGAATGCTGTGGATGTCAGTGTCCACTGAAAATAATCAAAAAGTCAGAATCTAATTTAAATAAAGTTTATTTAAGCACGTAGTTTGAGGACAGACCACCCCAGAAACACCAACTGCACGGATGGAGTCAGTTTGCGAAGTAGGGAAGTTAAGGTTTCATTTATATCGGCAGAGACAGAGGGGTTGTTAGCAGGATTACAACATTTTTTCTCATACAAGATTGTGAGTATTTACAGCAATTTGCTGGGTTATAAGCGGTGTTTCTTTCCAGGACGGGTATATCTGACACGGTACACAGAGGGTGTTGTGCTCAGGGCCTTTCTGTCATGTGGCCTAAGCAAAGAAGGGCAGTGAAGGGGAAGTTAATCTATAGCAAGAATCGTTAGCTAAGGAGGCAGGAGGCTTTTGTTTCTGATGCTGCCGAATTCTCTCTGGTCACTGTACAGAACAAGAAAAATAAGAAACGAGTTAATCTATAATCTGAGAGACAGAGATGGTAACGGTATGTGGCTCAGATCTCAGTCACGTTTCTCTCAGGCTTCAAGCATTCGGGGTGTCCCAACAGCTTTTACATTTTGTTTGTTGTCACAGGAGTGAGGCTGGCAGGAGTGCGGGGAGCCGGGTGGGGGAGATGGCTCCACCTAGGGTGCTTGCGTGGCGGGACCAGAGAAGGAGGGTGGGTGCTCACCACCTTTGAGGACGGGGAGGAGGGCCTGGCCGGAGCCCAGCAAGCCGGGGAAGGTGGCAAGTGTAGTCAGAGAGGCAGCAGGGCTCTACACGGAGATGTCCTATTTGAGTGTAAAGCTGGAAGTGCCTCAAAGAGCGAGAGTAAATCTTGTCTGTCACCAGATCCCGCCCTTCACAGGGCGGTTTGTGGCATTAAAGATTAAATGGATGAATAAGTAAATGAATCACAATAGTCAAACCTCCGTCACACTCTAGAACTAGATGTTTAATATCAAAACCCTTCAAAAATCAATATATTCAGGACATTTGGATTTTGAGATGAGAAGGTCTACCGTTTTTTCCTCCTTTGCCCTGAGGCCTCTAAAAGAGGACTTCAGCTTCTCCGGGGGGTGGGGGTGGGGTGGGGGCGGTGGTGGGAATCGTGGGAGGTGAGGTGGACTGGACTCTGCACTAGAAGCTGTCTCTGGTGGTCGTGGGAAGAACGGACGTCAGGGGTGGGCGATACATGCAGGGAACCTGGCAGGAGGCTGAATGGACACGCAGGTGGGGAGGGATGGGGGCCTGGGACAGGGAGGGGTGATGGAGCAGCTGCAATTGGATGACACTTCTGGAAATGAAGACCTGGGTTGGGCAAGGGGGGGAGAGAGAGAGAGAGAGAGAGAGACGAGAGTGAAGGACACTTCAGGGTTTTCAAATGCACAGAGGGGATTAGCTTTACTGATAGAGAGAAAACTGCAAGAAGATCAACTTAGGAGTGAGAGGGAATGCAAAAGGGAAATCATTCAGTTTGGGACAATTTAAGTTTGAGTGTCTACTAGGCAGCTGACGCCAAGGTTCCAAGGAAGAGCACGATGAACATGCAGATGGTGTCCAAAGCCAGGGGGTAGCAAGCATTCGTCACGGGAGTGAGTATGGACGGACGCCTTTCTGAACCAACCCGTTATGATTTTCCGCTACAACAGCTATCCACCTTCTTAGGTTCCAGTGAGGCCTGGAAAGGATTCCCCCAATGCTGTTCCTGTGCACGTGAAGTCCTACTCCTGCGCTCAGCACACAAACGTGGGTAGCGAGTCCTGGATTCAGGAAGTTACTACACTCAAAGGAAACAACTGGAAAACAACGCAAATCAACAAGGAAGTGAAACACTTTTGGCCTTAGATTCTTGGTATTTTAGGAGTGGGGTTTAAAATAACTTACGGAAAGAAGGTGTTAAGGGAGCTGAGCCTTGAGGGGCAGAGGAACAAGGCTTCCAGGGAGGGGTGGGGTGGGCTGCAGGGTTGGGGGGGGGGGCTTGGGCAGCAGGAAGCCTGGCTCCGGCACCGGGAAGCGTGGGAGCCTGGGAGACTCCAAAGGCCAGTTCCCGACCGCAGGGCCTTCTTGACCTGAAAAGCTGGGGTTGGGGAGGACTCAGCACGCTCTGCTTAGGAGTGTGTTTGTGTGTGTGTGGGGGGTGTACGAGGAGCTTAACTTGGAGTCCGGGTGTGAAAGGACTGAGGGGAGCGGGGTCAGGGCAGCAGTGTGCTCCCCGATTCAGCACTGTTATTGGCAAGAGAGCCAGTGTGGGCAGATCACACCCGAGTAGAGACGTGTAGTGCTTTCAATCCTGTTAAACACAAATTTTCAAATGCCTTTAATTCCAGCCTTACCAGCATACTGGAGATGATAATTATCCCCACCTTATTGGGATTTTGTAAGGATTAAACAGGACCAATCAGGCCATGAACAGTGTGCCTAGCACATGTCACCATTTAACAGCAACAGTAATGATTCCGATATCGACAATAACAGCACATATTACTGCATTATTGGGCACCATGGAATTTTCAAAATGAGATTCATTTTGATTCAAAGCAATGTGCTAAGAAAATTCAGCAGCACATTTTTGGGTATGGAGGACAGACTAAGTGAGATACTTGAAATGACATCAGGGATATGAGACCATGGTGGAAATTCACCTTAGGTGGTGAAAGGGGAGGTTCCAATGGTCCCAGATATTTTTATATCTGTCTTTTTAAAGGGGAGGGGGGATGAGGAATACAGGTAATTCTGTTTAGGGGCAATAAGCATTGCCAGGGAGGATGAACGAATGGATGGGTGGAAGCAGATTGGCTTGTAAATTTACCTGAGAGACAGGTATTATGTTTAAAATTATGTGGGCCAGGTCTGGTTGCATTCTTGATCATGTTATTCCTGCAATATATTGAAATAACAGGGAGGGAAACTGATAGGACAGCCTTGCTGATAAACTATCTACCAGAGAAAAATAAACTAACAGGAAAAAAAAGGAGAAAGCTCACAGCACATAATTGCCCCTTTGAAGAGAATGATCATAATACACAACAGCCTCTTGAAAGATTATTTTTGGCCTAACTCATTGTTTCTGAAAGTTTGTTTTTCACAGCGCTTGAAAAGAACTGAGTAGGTAGGAGTGTGGACCCCAGTTCCCGTCAGACCAGATTCCAAGGACCCTGACAAGCCAGCCTCACAGGGAAGAAGGGGGGGTGGAAAGGGAAAAACAGACCCGGCTGCTTTTTGCTAAGAGTTGGCAACCATCACTTTTTTCTTTCTCTTTGTCCCCATAAAACCCCCAAACCCCTTTTCCTCCCTGCCAACACTTCCCCTTTCTTTCTCTTGTGTTGTGCCCTTCCGCCTTTGGGAAATAAAATAGACTTTCTTTCTTTAAAACTATTCTAATCTTTGTGTTGAGAATTCTTTCTCATTCCGCGTTACCGGTTCCTACCCTAGCAGGAGGGGAAGTCCACTGTTCCTTTTCAAGGGCCTGTCAATCTCTAAGGGCCTTAATTCAAAATACCAGAGAGTCATATTTGGGGGTGAAATTTCCTGAGCTCCTTCAGCCCACAGGTAGTGAGCGTCAGAACCTGCCGTTAAACCTGTTGTTCTCCCCACCCCACAGCCTGAGCTCCTTTGCCTGAGGAACCTGCTACTTGCTCCTCCGGGAAAAGCTCACGAACACGATCCTGCACACGTACGTGCCGTGCCTCTGCGGGGCTGGGTTTCTGTGGCTGTCTGAGGCTCCCCTCTGTGACTCCTAAAGCCCTGGGCTTCCATTTAGCAACTTTCCCGGAGGTATCTGTGAGGCCCCTCTTGCAGTGTTTTGCTCCCGTTGCAGGCTTTTGAAGAGATCGATTTCCGATAAACATGACAAATTAACAACATATATCAAAATTCTTATAATGTAATTATGCTATTTCTATAGTTATTAGGTCGTTATTAAAACACTTAGGTAATACGTTTTAATTACACTATAAAAGTATTATGGCCCAATTTATAATAGGACTTAAAATTCGACGCTTTGCATATAATTTAGTTTATTTCTCATTTCCCCCTGTTACACCAACCTCTATGCGCTTTCTTCTGGACTTCCCTGGTTTCCAGCCCAAAACAGGGGCCTCCAAGTCCCTCTGAGCCTCTGAGAGTCCAGGCGTATTTGCCCAGCCCTGGCAGACTGGAGCCATTCAGGTACCCCGTGTGCTCCTGGTTCCTTCTGTTTGGGGTGGTCTTTGCAGAGATGTCTTCCTGGTTCTCTCCCTCGCCCCTTAGAGTCTGCTCAAATTCGGATTTGCGGAGATGCCTTTCCCTGAACACCTATTTAAAAATATTACTCTCACCAGCTTTGCCTGTGTTTCTTCTCAGATTTATCTTTCTCCATAGCCTTATTACCATCAGATATACCAAATGTCTTCCATATTTAAAAAAAATAATTTATTGAAATTCACATAATAAAATTAACCATTTTAAAGTGAAAACTGCAGTGGCATTTAGCACATTCACGTTGTCATGCAACCACCACCTTTATCTAGTTCCAAAACACTTCTGTCACTCAAAGTCAAACCGTTTCCCACTAAGCCGCCTGTGTCCATTCCCCCCTCCTCCTCCCGGCAGCCCCTGGCTACCTGCAGTCTGCACTCTGTCTCTTTTGATTTATCAGTTCTGTATATTTCACATAAATGAAATTATACACTATGTTACTTTTCCTTTCTGGCTTCTTTTACTTAGCATAATGTTTTTGAGGTCCATCTACATTGTAGCACGTGCCAGTGCCTCATTCCTTTACAAGGCTGAATAATATTGCATTGCGTGTGTATACTGGAATCTGTTCATTGATTCATCTCCTGCCGGATAGTGGGCTGTTTCTGCCTTTTGGCTTTGGTGACGAGTGCTGCTATAAACGTGCATGTACTTGTACTGGTTTCGGTTTTCAACTCCCTTGGGTATGTGGCTAGACTTACGGTTGCAGAGTCTCTGTCCATCAGTGCTCTTCTCTCAGGTTGCCCTTGCTCTTCTTGCAGCAGAAAAGCAAAATGTGGCTCTTGTCCCAAAGATCTGGCGGCAGAAATGGTGACTCATCCATTTGTTCTAATTGCCTTGATCTATGTCACATTTCACTTAAGGGGTCCCAGCTCAACTTAAGAAGACAGCAGGGATCAATACACTTAGTCATCTACAAAACTTCCTCCCGGGATCATTTAGAAAAGCCCTTTGAAGTGTGCGTTCGAACCCATTATCAGTGACATCCTTTTAACATTAGTATCTTTCTTCTAAGGAGAGGGAAGAATTCTCAAATAATGTTAAGAAATAGAAAATTGCAAGATTAAAAAAAAAAACACAAGCTTGTATATGGCACAATAATTCAATTTACTTATTTTATCCAACTCAGCAGTGGCAAAACTAGATATTGGGATTTCCAGGCAAAATTTTTTCTGGTTCAGCTCTCAGTGGAAGCAGGTTTTGTTAAAAACATAATTTGGGAACTATTAAGAGAAAGTTTACCGATCACAAGGAATTTTGGATAACTAACATTGGGAAATCACTTTGTTTTTAATATCTGATGTGTAGCATGCAGTATTAATACCTGCCATGTCGTGCACAAAGGTTAATTGAGGTGCCAGGTCAGTGGATCACAACCCTGACTGCCATGGAGTCACCTGGGAGCTTTCACCAGGTGAAGCCTTCGTCTCACCCTTAGATATTTTGCTTCAATTTAATAAACTCATAGGAGTACGGCTGACCCTTTACATTTTTTTAAAGTCTTCCTCCTCCCCCTTAACTTTCTAGGGGACTATAACGTGTGGTTAGCATTGAGGACCACTGTCCTAGACTATCCCAGAAGTTCTTTCAAAAAAAGAAAGAAAGAAAAAGATGATTTATGTGATGCTAAGTTTGCAGCATGAAAGGTGAATTTTATATAAACATGTTTGATAGCCCCTAAAAATGTATTTCAATGGCCTGTGTCTTAAATGTACATTTATTTTGTTTAGGATGATTGGAGCATCTAGAACTTCACATCTCAAAATGTGCACCATAGTCTGGTAGCATAGCATCACCTGGGAGCTCTTCAGAGATGCAGCATCTGGACTAACAGGTGGACCCGATGGTGACGGTGCAGCCCAGGTACAGAGAGCACTGACGGCCTCAGGTGCAGCCCAGGTATAGGGATCACTGACGGCCTCAGGTGCAGCCCAAGTACAGGGGTCATTGACGGCCTCAGGGACAGAAGTGCTTGGGCCACAGATGGACAGCGCAGGTTTGGGGGGACGTTGAGGTGGTTCTATACCTAGATCTTCTTGCCATGATCATGCTAAGAATGTGGCAGAGTACAAGAAACAAATGGAGAGTGTGGATGGTGTCTTAAAACACGGCTATAAGACTTTGGTCAACAAAAGGCAAGTGCTCATTGTGCAGGACTCAGGCAAAAAACCGAGATTTGGACAAAGTTGCTCCTGACCTACCCAGGACATAGACAGGCTACCTTTTGTCCTACTGAATCCCTGTTCCCTGCAGATGGCAGCTGAGAAAACTGTCAAAGTTTAAACAACATGTCTCTAATTCTTTATCTTCCAAAAAGCAATGGATACCATCCTAAGCTGGGCTGAATTCAACAGAATAATTCATTTTCTTGTTTTATTCATTGACTGATGATATATGGAGAAGGATGGCAGGGTGGCCCTAGTGAACAGTAAAGGATTTGGCAAGCAGTAAATGTTGAGTAAATCTGGAAAACTGGCATTTTGCCTTTTCTTCACATAGAATTATGCCAGTGAGCCACTGACTCTCAACAAACCCTGGGGAGTTTAGCTGGGGTGTGTATCGGAATTTCATGCAGACTTACACAGTGTTTAGATGCCTTGTGTGATACTGTGTCAATTTCCTTTGTTGAAAGAGAAGAAATAAAATGTAGAAGAGGACTCAGCTTGATCTGTGCACTGGTCACACATTTGATTAATAATAATTGGTCAAATAATTGGTCAGATGACCTCGGTAGAAATTGGTAGTTAACCACAGCTACTCACAGGCACCCACTCCCAGGGCAGCATATAGGATTTAGAGGATCTATAGAAATGATTTTTTAACACAGACGGTTATTAAAGACCAGAATGAATTATTAATCAAGCTTTGTTGGAAGTCTTTAGAAGGAGAATGGATTTTAATTTGCCTGGAACATTTTATTGGGATTCTTCCCGAAGGCAGCAGGGTAGCTATGATGTAATTAAGCATGCTCGGATCGGCGGAGCCTTCGCATTTTGGAATTTCTCTCATGAAACTGAATTAGCAAAAAGGCTGTGTGCAGATATATGGGAAATACAAGGGGGAGGTGATGGGACATCTCAGTGGCTGTGTGGGTTTGGCTGGGGACTGTGACGTGGGGAAAGACTGATGAAAACTGTCACCAATCCATTCCCTGCAATATTGCCAGCAGTGCACGCTCCCGACCTTTCCCTCTTTGTGGGAGGAAAGAGTGCAGAAAACGGGGAAGAAGATGATAGGAAGGGAGAGGAAAAGAATGTAGAGAGGAGGAGGGAAGAAGAAAGGAAGGAAAGAAAGAAGGAAAGACAGGTGGGAAATGGAAACTAATATTTACTGAGCATTTACTATGTAGCAAGCATGTTTGCATTTGTCATGTGTGGGATGTGCCTTTGGGGCACTGTCCCCTTTGCACGGACAAGGAGACAGAGGCCCAGGCTCCAACACCTGCAGGTGTAAGATGTATTTACCCTGATGGTGGTGGGGACCATTTCCCCTCTGTAGCACCAGAGCCCACCCCACTTCCACTGTCGAGGATGCCTCTCCCCTCTCTCATGAGGGGGTGAGGGCCATTGGGTGCGACCTCCTGCAGAGCCCTTTCTCCCATCTGCTCTCCTTCTCCCTCTTCTCTGCTGGCTGCCAGCACAACCGCTCTGCTGGGCCCATCCCTCCCCCTCCCTCAGCCTCCTCCACATCTCCCCGTCCTCCCTCCTCCCCGCCTTCCTCTCCTTGTCTTCACTGTCACTGCTTCACCTTCGGCTCTTGCTCTCATCTCCCTATTCTTAGCAGGTTTCCCCATGAAATGCTCTTTTTCACAAATGTTCATGGAATCCCTTCTGTTGCTTTTATTACCTAATTCCTAAAAGAAACAGTCAAACTCCGTCTCCCAGAGTGAATCTTCCCTCTCCACCCACTCACCTTGGCTTCCCTGCAGCCAGGCTTCCACCCTGGCAGCCCCCAAATTCCTCTCAGAAGTTGCCAGCAAGGCACTCATTTCATCCCACCTTGTCCCCTCTCCCGACATTGACATGGTTGACCAATTTCTCCTCGAACCATTTCCTTTGGCTCATGTGATTATGGTGTTCATGGCTTTTTTCCTACCTTTTCCACCAAATTTGCTTTCCTTCCACTAGTGGTGTGTCCCCCACAGTCCTTCATACGCTGGCGGCTCATTCGCCTTCTCTTCCCGCTCTTTTCTACGGCTGGCTGCGTGTCGTCCTGTGTCTTTAACTATCATCTCAACGCAGAGGGTGGCCAAATCCGTGACCATCCTCATGGTTTTTCTTCTGAAGGCCAGCCAGGTGCCTTGGCTGCCTGATACACATCTCCCAGTCAATACAGCAAATTTAAAACTGTCTCCTAAAACACTCTCCTCTTCCCATTTTCATTCTTCTAGGCTGCGGGTCTCCGTTGCTTTGACCCGTCTCCCCCTTGTCCCCCAGATCTGATCCCGCCCCTGGCCTTTCTAGTGCAGACAGCGATTCATCCAGTGCCGGCTGTCTTTCCTGCCTGTCTAAAAGTCTGTAATAACCTCCCGCCTGGCCAGGGCATCCACGCTGTCGGGTCTGCTGATGTCTAGATTAAACGCCTCTCTCATTTAAATGGAAACTGTCAATGTCCCTGTTTGACCTGTCTAAACACATCACTTACTGGCAAGTTCTTCCAATTGGTATTCCCGGAGTCCTGTTCTAAGTGATGTTAGCATCTAGGCCATGAAAACGTGTCTTTGTAAATAAATACGCTTGGAAAACACTGAGTTAAGCAAATCTAAATAGGCTATTTCCTTGGTCCAGGATTTCTTAGAGCTTTTCATGTATTCATGGGCACTGAATTTCCAAGAGAATATGTGGGATTTAAAGATTTCCCACATTTTATGGTCATATGATTGATTTCATCGTGTGTTGGTGGGTACATGCCTTTACATTCCCCAGAAAACGTACTTTACTTTCAACATAGCATTTTCTAAATTCCTTTATTTTCTTTTCATTCTCACTTTTTGTGTCTGAATCCTACTGATTCCTGAAAACTTTGTTAAAATGTTTCCTTTTAATAAAGTCTTCATCATCCATTAGGATATTTTAGATGGTGAATCATGGAACACATGGCCCTTCTCCTCCCAAAATAAAAATAAAAATTTATGAATTAAATCAAAGGTCAGCAAACTATGGCCCACGGCACAAACCTAGTCTGTTGCCTGTTTTTGTAAAGCCTGTGACCTAAAAGTAACTTTTACATTTTTTTATGTAAAAGTGGTTGTGCAGTGTTTGAAAAAAGTCAAAAGATGAACACTATGTCATGACTCATAAAAACAGACTGCAGTATCTGTCAGTAAAGCTCTATTGAAACACAGCTGCATATATTCTTTTATGTAATTCCTGCAACTGCTTTCCCAGTGGGACAGCACAGCTGAGCAGGTGCAGCAGAGACGGTGTGACACACGAGGCCAAAAGCATTTACCGTACGAAATATAGTAAATAAACGTTTTCCCTTTATGGAAAAAGTTTTCGCAGCCCTGCCTTGGGTCACCGAGCAGTGTGAGAGGATGGAGCCCCGCACACCTTCCCCAGGTTCCCGATGATGGCACAGCCTTCTGTTTCTTTCTCTGCTCCCCTGACACCTTCCTTAGGAAGGGTCTTCCACATTCCCAGGATAACTGCTGGCTGCTTTGCAGATGTGCAGAAAACAAATGCCTTTGGCCCAGAACTCCCAGCAAAATTCTGAGGTTTTCTCTAACCGGTCAGGCTTAGGGAGACGACCTCCCCATCCGCCAGCACGCCCGTGCCTCAGCCAACTCCTGTGTCAGCAGGGACAGGCGGCGTGGTTGGGCTTGGGCATGGGCTCCACCCTGGACCCCAGGGCAGGAATCGTTACCCAGAGCCGCCGGGCTCCTCAGTGCCCACCAGAGTCTTCTGTGTAGGAGGAAGCAGGAGAGTCAGCCACTGATGCCCATCGAGACGTTTTGTTTTAATCCTCTCCATTCTTTGACATTCCGTATCACTTCTGCATGTCTCCTTCACGGAGATTTATTGCTTTCTCCCTTGAATTGTATTTTTATACAATTTCTCATTAGAACATAAACTTCTTGAGAGCAACGCTGCTGCAGTTTGAATGTTCGTCCTTCCAAACCGCACGTTGCCATTTATCCTCGATGCTGGGGGTGAGGCCTGACGCAAGGTGTTTTGGTCACGGGGCAGATGCCTGGTGAACGGCTGGGTGCCATGCTCGAGGCAGTGGGTGAGTTCTTGCTCTATTGATTCCCATGAGAGCTGCTTGTTAAAAAGAACCCGGCACCTCCCCACCGCCCGCCATGTGATCTCTGCGCACACTGGCTCCCTTTGCCGTCCTCGGTGAGCGGGGGCAGCCTGGGCCCTCAGCAGGGGCAGATGTCGGCACCATGCCTCTTGCAGGGCCTGCAGAACTGTGAGCCAAGGAAATAACTTTTCTTTATAAATTACCCAGCCATGGGTACTTCTTTGGAGCAATGGAAAAGGACTAAGACTGTCATGTTTTTCCAACGTCAGCTATAGCTCTTTGTGAAGAGTGGGACTTAATAAATACATCTTGAATGATATAAGCTCTGAATAAAAGGAAAGATCATGCATTACAGGCATTGGAATATTACACAAATCAAGAAAACTAAGCCTGGAGCTAGGGCAGGAACCCTCACAACTTGTCCAAGAGAATCAACATGAGAATCAGGTTAAATGCAGTTAATGAATTTTAGTTGTCTCTGGAAAGTGATTCCATATTGGTGGGGGCAGATGCTCAAGTTTAAGTCCATGGTAAAGAAAGAGAAAGGCTTGTGATAAATCTATTGCCTTGCTCTGAAGTACCACATCTATTTCCAGAAGAATCCATATATTCCTTTGGAAGTTCCAGAATATTCCTTATGGTTTGGTCCCATTAGGTTCTGAGTCCTGCATTAGGGCAGTGAGTTCTTTGAATGTTGAACCCAAGTCCTCCTTCATGCATCAAGAAGGAAATGCATTAATTGTTGGGGGACATGGTAGGAAACGGCAATTTTGAAATCCAATAAATATTAATTAATTTAGATTAATATATAAGGATAAGAAAGTAAAATCGCTAAATTACAAAGAAACTTCTTTGTAATTATTATTAGTAGTAGTTTGTTATCTTAATTCAAATTACATGGGTAGGAGTCAAAGAACACCCAGGTCCTGGTCATCACGGTGTCGATAAGTTACTTTATTTCATCTGAACTATGTGAAACTTCCGGCTCTTCCACAGAGCTGCACAAAGGGCCCCTTCTCAGCTATAGGAGAGTTGGGCCATGAGGCTCAGCTCCCTCTCCTGGGGCCAATGTCCTCTCATCTCCTATCCCAGGATTTGTAGGGTAGAAGCATCTCTTGCTTATTGCACATGAGTAATATGGTAAAATATCTAGAAAGGAAAATATATAAAAGTGTTGCTACTTTATGAAATGTCAGCTCTTCTATTTTTTTCCTTGAGAAAAAAGATTTTATTTTAATTTCCCCAAAGCAGTTCTTGTTTTATTCAACACACTTGAAAAATTGTATCTCTCTGCTAACTTTCACAAAACATTAACAAGTAGCAATATCCGTGGGAAGATACAGTTTACTCAAGGCCAGTGGTTATATTAGAAACGATACAAAATTATTTTTCTCTCATAGTCTAAAATATGATTTTGAATTGACTCTAAAATGAGATGGACCCAATAATATCTGATCTCAAAGAATCTTTGTAAGATTAAAATTTATAAAGCAACAGAAATTCTTGTAAACTCAGCATCTGTAGGGAGAATATTTTGCAATGCAAATTTTTATATATTTTACATTTATGACTATGAATTAGTTAAACACACAGCTCCCCGTGCTATTTGCACATGCAAATCTGAGGAGGGAGAGTCCTGTAGGTTTTGTGTTTGGAGTGCTCACTGGCAGTGTGCTTTGCCTGTCCGTAAAGCAGTCTGATTTGATTATGAGAGACAATTTCCAGGTGAGTTTAAGGCTAAAGCTCCCTCCTTTACGCTTGAATCCCCCACAGGTTCTTTCAACACCTGCACTGGGTCGTTATTGAGTAGATGCTCATTAGAGGAGTATTTCTCATGCACATTCAAGATGCAAATTCTGAGCGTTTATAGGCATGCCTGCTGCATTAGTTTGCTCAGGCTGCCATAACAAGGTGCCACAGACCAGGTTGCCTGAACAATAGAATTTTTTGTCTCACAGTTTTGGAGGGCAGAAATCTGAGGTCATGGGGCCAGCAGGGTTGGTTCCTTCTGAGGGTTGTGAGGATGAATCTGCTCCGTGCCTTCCTCCTGGCTTCTGGGGGTTTGCAGGCTATTGCCAGATGTACATGACTTGCAGTTCACTGCCTTCTTCTGGCCGTTGCACTCTGCCTGTGTGTGTGCCTCTGTGCCCACATTTTCCCTGTTCATAGGGACACTCTCATATTGGGTGAGAGTAGGGCCCACCCTACTCCAGTATGATCTCATCTTAGCTCAATATATCTGCAACAACCCTGTTTTCAAATAAGGTCACAATTTGACATCCTAGGGGGTTGGAACTTCAACATACAAATCTGGGGGAGGCACAATTCAACCTATGACATCTATGAGGAGCAGCCACCACCCCATTCCAAGCTTAGGCCTGTCACTAAGGTCCTGCGTTCCACACAAGACCTATTTTAGCGCGGAGGTCCTCAGGCGTGGCTGCATGTTACATTTGCCTGAAGAGCTTTCAAAAGCCCTTGTGCTCAGGTTCCAGCTTCAACCAATTAAATTATGACATTTCAAGATGGGACCAGGCACCAGTATTTCCTAAAGCTTCTACCTCTGGTTCATGGCCATCAGTAACCTTGTTAATGGGAAGTTCCCTCAGGCTCATTCCTATGGTACATGCCCACTATCGGAGAAAAATGAAAGAGGTCTCTGATCTCCCTGAAACAGCTCCCAGAAGCCGGAGCCTGCATTCAGATTCCAACCGAGTCGTCTGGCATGCCACGCTTCCCACGCAGCATGGTCTGCACAAGGGAGCGTTGGAGCAGGGCATGGAGGAGGCCACTAGAGGCAGGCAGGAGGACAGGCAGGGAAGCCATACCTGAGCACCCCACCTGGGGAGAAGAGGCCAAGGAGCCCAGTTGCACACAGGCTTGGTGTGAACACAGCCATTGTAAGCAATGTGAGCATCTGGAAAAAGTTCAAGCCAGTTCAGTAGCTTCTGCCTACGAAGGCAGGAAAATGTGTGACGCATTTTTGGAGAGACATATCCACAGGAGATGAAAAGAAATATTAGTGCAGGAAGGGGGGCACTTCAGGTAGTTGAAGAATTATTTAATACTTTGTATGAAACTTGTCATTTCCTGGTAATACTGGATGACTGTGGTCTTCTATAGAATAAATCTGCTGTTTTGTTTGTAGAATTGGGTAAGATTTAAGCCACAGGAAGAATATGTTAATAATCTTATTATGTGTCTTCAGTGCTGGACTCAGGTTGGTGAGATTGTCTTCAAGACTTTCCTGACGTTGGTCATTGGTCAGGGACTTTATTCTGCTTCCAACATTCTGATCTAAGATTGATCTAAGGAGATTCTTCCACAGATGGACAGCTTTCAGGACAGCAAAGCTGGAGGCACTTGATTAGAACACAGACAGTCACATGCCATTGTGACAGTGGCCTTGCAGTGTGCTTGGCTCTTGGTCTGCATGCCTCCTGCCCTCGGAAATTCTCCGTGCTGTTCCAGGAGGCTGTGATGGGCTTCTATACTTTCTAAGAGATTATAGAGAACTGACATAATTTCTTCCTTAAATGTTTGGTAGAATTCACCAGTGAACCCATCAGGGCCTGTTGCTTTCTGTTTTGGAAGGTTATTAATTATTGATTCAGTTTCTTTAATAAATATAGGCCTATTCAGGTTGTGTATTTCTTCTTGTGAGAGTCTGGAATAGTGTGTCTTTCAAGTAATTGCTCCATTTCCTCTAAGTAATCTAACCTTTTTGATAGTGACCGTTAGCACAACGCAGAATTCTAAAACAGTTTAGAGAAAACTTTGTTTCTTATCCATCTGAAGAACACCAAGCTCATGGTAAACACTGCAGGGCAAAGGCATGAAGTAAAGGAAGAACATGAGTTCTTTATTTTCCCCACAGCTAACCTCAGGAGAAGGGCTTGTTTGTATAACAATAGAAATTCTAGAATAATCAGTTAATGCAATTTAACAGGTGAAAACAAACAAAATGAAACCATGCAAGCATAGTTCATCAGGAGCTGGCTTGACACTAGCATGTGAAAGAGGAGAAATAATTAATTGACTGTAAGGTCAACAAGAATCCAGTGGTAAGCACATCTCTGCAAAACTGGCACAAAGTCCTGAGCCACATTTAACTAAATCTATGACCCAAATCAGGGAAGGAAATAGCCCTGCTGCGTTCTGCCTGGGCTGTTTCCTATAGGAAGCTTGGGGGCCTGATATGTCAGGCACTCTTTGCCAAGTGAATTAAGTGGAAATGACTGTTTAGAACCTTGTGCCATCAGCTCTTGTAAATGGGGTCAGAAATAAAGTACAGGACTTTTTAGTAACTACGGTGCATTTTGTGGTGAAACAAATATTCTCATGATGAATCTCTTAAGATAAATTTCAAAGTCAAATGTGCAGGGGACAGTGATACCACCGGCTTCGACTGTGCCAGTTTGCATCTCTGTCTGGGTTCCCCGGGGAGCACGAACAAAGGCTGCATTGTTAGGTTCGGGCAGCTCTGTTATTGCGGAGGCCAGAGGGAGGACGGGGCGTGAGGCAGTGGCGGGGGCAGAGCCGGTACGGGGTGTCCTTTGAGAAAGACCACCAGCCACTCCACGCCGAGGGCTCTGGGGAGACTTCAGCCGTCCATCCCACATGGCGCAAAGATGTGCCCACTCAGGAACTTCAGGTCGTGTTTGGCCGGGGTCTCCGTGTCTCTAGGGAAACCTCAAGAGGGGGCTGGGACAGGGACGGGGCTGCGCTTGGTGGGGGAGGAGGGACAGGGGTGGAGAACAAGGGCCATCAGGTCGCCCCGTGAGAGCCTGGGCGGAGATCGGCACACAGCCTTGGTTGCTGCAGAGCTGGCGGGAAGCGGCCACGGCCCCAACGCCAGGAGCTGCTCGGAGAAGCTGAAGCAGTGTTCTGGATCTCCGGTTCTCCACTGGAGAATTGAGTAGGATTCAGCACTGGGGAGGATATTCCCTGGCAGAAGATAAACCTCCTCCGTGTGTGACTCAGAATGCAGTGTGCACCCTCATGGAGCACACCCCTCCTGCCGTGGGAATCGTGCTGCTGCGTGTCCGGTGTTCTATTTTTCCTACTGCTCTGTGGCCCCAGAAAGGCTGCCTCTGAAAATGCCCAACAGAAACCAAGGAACCAACTGGCATGTGAAAGCGTAGAGAAGCTATATACTCCTCTTTTCAGGAGGTGACTCAAGGGAGGCGGAGAGGCCGAAACTGAACACGGGACCCCACCCCGCCCTGAACACAGCAGGGGACACAGATGCACTTTCCACAAGGAGGGGTTGTGCACCTTACATCGTTTCCCATATTGTGATCATCTGTGCATCACTTCTGTATTTAGTAGTCCCATGGGATTCCCTTTGTGACCAATGTATTTTATAGTCACTTCTAAACAAAAAGCATTGTTCACTTCCCAGCTAGGAATTCTGAATTTAAATAGAACTTTTAAAAAAAAAATTCTCTAAAATTTTTATTTTATGTGAGGAAAACCTTATTTTGTCCAAGTGATATTTTTTTAAGATCAAAAATATGTCCAAATATGCCTCAAAGGACCTTGAGTAGCAAGTGTTAATATAACCAGTTGGAACATTGTGAAAACTGATTGTGTTCATCGATCAGCCACTTAAGGATATGGTTTTTCACAAATGGTCTAAGTGAAAGAATAGACTCTTGAAAAATTGATTTTACATATTTACCAAAATATTGAGAAATGGAGAAGGGTGCAGAATAACTGGCAATTGTGAGGAACTTGGAAATGGCATTGCACACATGGATGGAGAGATGTGTAATCTTCTTTATTAAATGTTCGTAAAGCTGAAAAAATGTCTTTGGTAAAGTATTATTTATTATTGTCATTATAATAAAAAGTTGTTCTGTCTCTGCCCCTATGAAAAATATAACTGAAACTATTTGTAATTGTTTTTCATGGTTCTAAGGACCATCTGTGGTTTCCATAGCGCTACACAGAGGGGGCCCGATGTCTCCATGTATAGCTCGTGGCGTGTCGGTGAGTAACACTGCAAACAAACCTTCCCGTTGCCCTGAAGTTCACCTGCCAAGGCCACGGTAAACTGGGCAAAGAGGTACAGAAATAGGGGAGAGCAATGGGACAGGCACTTGAAAATACCAAAGTACAAATACTGGCCTTTCATTTAAAAAGGAGATAAAAGAATCGGACACATGGTACAAGAAAGAACACTATTTGGTGCCAAGAGTTCTCAGGGGCCACATGCCACTGTCAGTAGACATTTCCTGAGCCCTCCCAATCTTCATCTCTGGTCAAATAAAACACTTTGTCCCACCTGTAAGGAAGCACAACTCACAGACACAGGGGGTGTCTGCTCAAGTCCACTTGCTCAGCCAGCATCTGCCCATGCACCTGGCTGGGCCTGGCCTCAGGAGCCACCAGCTGAGGCTTGGACCCCTGCGGTGGGTCGCCGAGAGTGAGGCGGGGCCCCTGCGTCCACAGGTGGGATGTCAGGACAAGTGGTCTCCACTGCGCCTGGTGGCCCTGAGCCATTGCTTCTCGGCACCCGTGTTGGGTAGTTTGTCCCAACCCTGGTGCTGGGGAAGGACTTTGGAAGTGCACACTTCCGCCAGGACAGTCTGGCTGGGTGGGGGTGTGGACACAGCTGAAACAAGTCCAAGTCCAAGTGTTCTTTTGAGGCAGGTCCACTTTCCCCCCCTCACGACAGGGGCTGACAAAAGTGGGCCGGACCCTCAGAGACCCGGCTTCCTGGGGCTCCTCCAGGAGGGACGACTCTGTAGGAGCGTGCAGATCACATTCTGAATAGAGGCTGCTGCCCTGGACAGTCTGGTGGGCCCCCGATGGCTGTGTGTGTGGGAGAACCTATAGACACCCCAGTGCAGTCACACAGGTGATTTTGCTGCAAAGGAGGTGGCTTGCCTGGAATATCCCCTTTTCACCAGGTAACCTCCCAGACTCTGCAGAGGCATTGGACTGCTACTCGGAGCTACGCTGTTTCCCCACGGGGCCTAGCCCTGGTGTGCACATGGCTTTGTTTCAGTTTCCCCATGCAGGATGGCGTGCACAGAGACGTTCCTAATGATGGGATGCTAATGTCTGTCTCTTCGCAAGGAAATATGCACAGCACAGAGGGAGGGAACATGAGCTGCAGAGCTTTCTCCTGCAGAACACGATCTTTCTGCAATCAGTTATCTAAAGAATTCTCAGGAAGAAAAGAGAAGCATGTCAAATAGTACAACATACACAGACACACACACACACACACACACCCCACCCGCTCATTTTGAGACTTCATTGACAACTTAGTGGGCTAGGCAGCATGCCGGGTACTTCATTTTCTTATTTAAAATAATCTTCAAAATGCTTCTGCGACACTGGGGTGGTTATCTGAGCTTGAAATGTGGTGGGGCTGTTTTGGTGTCATTTCCAAGTCAGCCACTTAGATGTAGGTATTTGATTTGCCAGTGCTTTTAGGTAGTTGGTCTTCGCATTTCCTCAGCAGGAGATTTATTCCTCACGCTTAATGGGAGAGCATCTAGAGGGGTCAGCTTCCGCGGGTCGCCCAGTTCTTCAGGGGCCCGAGAGATGACCGGCACTCCCTGTGCTCCTGCCCCGAGTGGCCTTCCTGGCTGAATGGGAGAGGGAGTCGGGGCCACTTAATTCAGCAGCCCGTCTGGATCAAATGGCAAACCGAAGGAGGACACAGCCTTGTAAATTCATCATCGGCTCAATCCAGCTTCTGGCTGCAAACTGCCACTGCAATGCAGAGCCGCCCGGGGCTGTGGGGCGGGCTGTCTGCAGCAGAAACTGAGATTTATTTAGAGGCCAGGAAAGAAGGACAAGACGGCCAGTGCAGAATCGAAGCTGTGAAAGTCAGCCTGTGTTTTCTCTCCTCGCCAGAGCTCAAACCGAAATTAGTACCATCTATGGTCACTCAGACTAACTGGCAAAGTCGAGGCACTATGACATGTTGAACAAGTTGGTACAAAGAGAGAGAGAGAGCACGTGTATATGTGCATGTGCATGTGTGTGCATATGTGTATGTGTGTGGGGGCGTGTGTGCAGATGTGTGTGCATATGTGTATGTGTGTGCGTGCGAGTGTGCATGTGTGCATATGTGTGTGCGCATGTGTGTGTGCGTGCACATGTGTGTGCATGTGTGTGCATGTGTGTGTGCATGTGCATGTGTGCGTGTGTGTGTGTGTGTGTGTGCATGTGAGGGAATGAGGTCGGAGTTGGAGGAGGGCAGGGAGAGGGACAGAGGTAGGCAAGTTAGGGTATGAAGCAAAAGAAAATGCAATTCTATTTTAAGTGCTTTATAGCCAATAACACAGTTTGCAATGTAGTGGTCTCACTTCTTTGGACAACAAAAATCTTCTGAGTCTCAAATTTTTCTCCTTTGAAGTTCAGATATAGACACTACACACTGGAAAACGCATCTTCACGTCTTAATGATATGAAGACCCACAAAGTTCACACTAAAACACAGAACTCAAAACTGCAAAATAAAACGGGCACATGCAGAGCACAGGCAAGCCCTCTCACCTGGACTTGCCTTGCCCCGGGGAACAATTCCCGGCTCTTGACTTTGGGGTCTTTCAAGGCGTTCTTTCTGGAGACTGGGGGTGGGCACTCCAGGGAGGGCCCGTGGGTGCGGGGCTGGGGGCGCTGGGACAGCCTGCAGTCCCCCAGTCAGTATGGGGGAGGGTGGGGCTTCCACATGCTCCTTCCACCCCTCCCCTCCTGGTCTCCAGTTGCCTTGTGTCTTCCCTTCCTCCTTTTCCAGCTCGCCTCAGGACCCGGGAGGAGCAACACACCCGCCACTGTAATAAACGGCGGCTGTCTGCAGAGCCACCCTCCCGCAGCCTGGACCTGTCAATCATTGTCACGGATCTCGTCACACTTCCTCTGTGCGGATCTCTGCGTTTCAGCGTTGAATGGCGGGACTTTGATTTCTGGGTGTGCTGTGGCTTCAAGAAACACAGTATGATCGCTGTGGGTAATAAATTCAGAATTTTCTTAAAGTTTCAGCAAACACAGTCTACATAAGACGCTCAGAATTCACACTGCGGTTTGCGATGGTAAACACGGCTCCCCCTGCATGCAGTCAGATCACTGTCCCCAGAAGTCTCCCCGGGGCGCTCTCCTTTCGTGGAAAGCACGTCCTTCTCGGTGGCACACTGAGCTGGCTGTCACACCACACCGACATTTGACCAAGGTCAAATTACAGCACGGTCTGCGGAGAGACCGTTTCAGCTGCAAAAGGGTCTCTGCCCCGCGGGCGGCGACACCGGGCACCGTGCGCTCCCGGGCAGGAGCGGGGAGCGCCGGTCACATACGCCACCGGCTGCATTTCTAGTGCGGTGCGGGAGAAAGGGAGGGTCCCCCCAAACAGATGTTACCCAAATAGCCTGTGCCATTAAGGCAGCACAACGGTATGGAAACGGGCTGCACTGGAGGCCAGCGAGTATTTCCATAATTTATGGAAATGGCTTTTCCTTACATTTCACAGTCGCCTCGCGCTCCATTAAAAACCTGCCCCCTCTCCCTCTTCCTTTGTACCCTCAAATTAGAAATCGCTACATCATTCTGCGGTTTTTGTTTTAGTCCCATTTAATTTATTGAAATGGAAGCTGTCGTTCTCTTTGATTTGGGTGCGGTGGCAGGCCCAGGGTGGCGAAGGCGCTGGAGCGGGGATGGGAAGGGCTGTCGCTTGTGTTCCTGTCACCCGGCTGGCTTTTCCTCTGGGGAAGGGGCTTTTCCAGAGACTTCTGTCTCCTCTGGGCGGGGGCTCTGACGGCAAAGGCAGGGAGGCTGGGATCTTTGTCAGCCTCCAAACCCAACTCAGCAGCCAACGTTCCCATTACCGCTGTTTTAATCCTTTCCCAGGGTGAGCAATTTGCAAGGAACGCAGTGTTGTGCGCACCGGACGGGCACCCTGGGACCATGCGGTCGATGTGAACCCAGGGAGCGAGGGGCTGGCGGAGGCCTTGCTGGGGCGCAGCCTGGGGGTGCAGCCTGGCTTGGCATCCAGGCAAGACCTCAAACCTTGGCCTGTCGGGACCCTGGCCCCAGAGGCTGGCTGTTTGGATGTTTGGCTGTTTCCCTTCCCCAAGTGTCTGCCGTCACTCAGTCACTCGTGCCTCATCCCTGTGTCTGCCACCCAACGTGCTGGGCACCCGGGTGAGAGCGGCACGCCCTCTGCACAGGAGCTGCGGTCACAGTCACCGCAGTTCCAGATGCTGAGTGACAGCAGAGACACTAAGAGGGCACGGGAGCAATGACTCCACCAGGGCCCCAGGGCGAGCCCAGAGGCGGTGACAGTTGTTTTCTTTGATATTAATATTAAAGTGTAGAGAGGGGCTCCGCGGAGGAGCAGCCTGGCAGGGGCTTTCCAAGTACCGTGTTTCCCCGAAAATAAGACAAGTTCTCGTATTTATTTTTCCTCAAGAAGACACCCTAGGGCTTATTTTCAGGGGATATGTTATTTTTTTTTTAACTACGGTGCAACCATCTACATTTATTCAAATATGGTTAAGTCGTCTTCTTCTGGAATATTATCCTAACTCTCCAAACCCTGAATTCCATCCTGGATTTCTTACGATTCTATTTCCTTTAGAACCGTTGGCCTCAATCTCCCATGTCGAGCAACAGAGCTCTCATGGGGCAGATGAGAAGGGCTGCTCGTCTTCTTTCCCTGTCGGTGACGAAATGCATGGGTTGTGCAGATGCGCTGCATAGCCACGCCCATCACTAGATCTTATTTTTGGGGTAGGGCTTCTATTGCGCAAATGCTTAGAAATCATGCTAGGGCTTATTTTATGGGTAGGTCTTTTTTTCGCGGAAACGTGGTACCTACAAGGATGCAAGAGCTTACAAGACGGGAGGCCCCTGGCGGGTGTGGGCCTGGGTAGGGTCGTAGGGGAAGGGGGTGGCCCACACGGCAGAGGGACTCTGTGGCCCTCATTTTTACCTGATCGTGCCCTCAAACAATGGGGGAGAATTGAGGTACTGAGGTGCAGGGACCACGCGGAAGATGAGCGGAAGGGGACAGCCCAGGTGCGTTGCGGTCCTGGGGCGGCGGGGAGGGGGGATCAGGGAGGGTGGGAGAAGCAGCGGAGCTGTCAGCTGGATCCTGAGAGGGAACTTGGGAACTCCGGCGAGCACCTTTCTGAAATGCACAGAAAATTCCCAGGAGTGAGATACAAAGGGGAGGTGTAGCAGCTAATATATGAAAGAGGAAAACAAAGAGCACACACACACAACCAAAGATTTAAGATAAGATGGTAAGAATAAAATCAAGCAAATCAATTAAAATATGCATATGTACAATTTCCTCTTTTCTGCTAAACATTTTATCTGACAAAATTTCAACTTTACAGAAAATATGTAAGAATATCATAAAGAACTTTCTGCGTAACCTTCACCAGAGTCATCAATTGTTATTGCTTTGCCACATTTATCTTCTGCTCTCCATGCATCTGTAATAATTTTTGTGAACTATTTGAGGGTAAATTATAGACGTGGTCACTCTTGGCTCTTAAGTAGTTCAGCGTGAATTCTCTAACACCATCACAGTAAAATCATCAAAATTAGGAAATTCAGAGGCCATTATCGAATCTATAGTCCATATTCATATTTCACCAGTGTCCCTATAATGCCGTTTATAGCAAATATTTTCCTATTCAGAATCCACTTCAGGATCACACATTACATTTAGTCGTCATATGTTACTGTAATTAGTCTCCTCAATCTGGATGACCTTTTCAACCTTCTTCGTCTTTTAGGACAGAGACAGTTTTGAGGAATCCTGGCTAGTGATTTCCGAGTAACGTTTCCTTATCCTTAGATTTAGGTTATATATTTTGCAGGAACATTCCGGAAGTGATGCGTTATCCTTCCCTGGGTGTCACATGAAGAAATGCAGGATGTCCCTTTGTCTCTTTGCTCGTGAAGTCACCTTTGATTACTTCACAAAAGTGGTGTCCGCCAGGATTTTCCATTGTCAAGTTTCTATATTTTCCATTTATTTCCACTGATAATGAAATCATTCTTAGAGAGGTGCTTTGAGACCATGAACATATGCTATTCTTTGCTAAACTTCGCCCACTAGTATTAGTAACCAATGATGTGGGGAGTGAGAACTTCCTCTGATGGAATTTAGTGTTTATTTTTCTACATACGGACAGTTCAATAGCTGTGGTTTCTCTGTAGTTATGCTGAATATATATTTTATGTGTAACTCTATTAGCCCTTCTTTTTTATTTACAAAGTATTTTGGTGGATGTGTGGAAAGATTCAGATATAGGTAGTTGTTATTATTCTTGGGCTACCCAAAAAAGAGACTTTTACATTGTGTTAAAAGAAACAAATGCAAGTAAACAAAACCTCCAATAAACCTGGCTGTATTATGTATGCAAGAAATAAAACAAAGTAAAAAGTAAATGTTGAAGAGATTGACAGAGATTCCATACAAAAGTAAACAATTAAGAAAGTGCTGTAGAAACAATATTGATATCAGACAGAGTGGAATTTAATATTGACAACTCTAAACAATATATAAGGATATTATACCAATAACAAAAGTCCCACTTTATGAATAAAATCAATAAGCCTTGATACATCAAACAACTTAACATTCAACATGTCACTGAAAACTAGAAATACAAACAGAATAGTTACGGTGCAAGCCATTTACAAACATGAGTCAATCAGATATTTCCACTAGGAAAGGAAAGAACACAAGTTAGTTAAAAGTTTATACATGTATAAGTAAATGACAAAGGTATAGAGAAATGTATCTTCTTTAAAGATTGTTTTGTACATGTATACACTGTAGATGGATCATTTACAAAATTGAGATGTACTTAGCTATAAAAGTCATAACTCACTGATAAAAGTAGAGTTTTTTTTGTAGCTCATATTCTCTGACTATGAGCTAACAAAAGTTAGAAATAAGTGATAAAAAACCTTGACTTTTTAGATATTAAGAACCACACTCTTAGATAACTCATGGATTAAAGAGAAAAAAACAAACAAACTGAAATTGAAGTTATTTAGAAAGCAATAAAGTAGAATGCTTGTATGAAACCTATGGAGCAAAATAAATACTGTACATGAAGACTGCTATCATGGTTTTAAAAGACTAAACATAATTCTTATACTCATCTCAATAAATTAAATACATATATAAACAAAATCAGGGAGAAGCAAAAAAAACAATGGAATATGAAACAATGCAAACAACAACCGAAATAAAATAATAAATCTACATCTGGTTTTTTAAAAAAATCAATACAGCAGACAAACCACTCATAAGCTTCATTAAGCACATTACTGGAATCATAAACATGTGATCATCGAGGGAAACAGCCGTTACACAAAACGCAGGAGCCAGAATGTTGGGGCAGCTGATTGTGTCATCTTGTGGCATCTCTTCTGCTCTCAAAAAGGCCTGGGAAACTAGCTGGATGCTTCTTGGGTGATCTCACTGTGAATTAAAATCCCTGCAGGCTAAACAGACCACTATCTATTTCAAAAGAAGTTTGGGACAATTTGTATATTGTGGACAAAATAATTTCCCTGTATCTACTTTTAGCTTTGAAAAATTCATTCCTTACCTGTATTCTCCCTGCACCTCCTCTCCACACCGCACACATCCACATGTGCCTGCCCTCCCTCCCTTTCTTGGCCAGCATTGCAGAGCCATACCAGGTTGAACGGACTCACAGAAGACACACTTCCGTCTGAGTGAATCCACTCCAATGTTCTGAGCCCAGATTTTAGTACTGCTTGGAAGAATTCAGTTGTGATATTTCCATGACATTATCATACAGGGAAGTTCCTAGTATAGTACCTCAGGAATTGATGGCATGCTTTCACTTAGCACAGACGTTTGTTTTTGTCATGTTCTCAGAGTTGAAAAACAGTACATGCAAACTGTAAAAATGCACAAAAACACAGCCCTCTCTTTTCTGCATATAAGCTAAAGGGATTTGTCAAATCCGATCACCCGGGCGTTATCGGGGAGCAGGCAGACCAGCATGATGATGCAAACTGGCAGGGGCAGTGTGGGTGCAGGGTGGTGACGGGTCCTGGTAGCCCTGGTGCTGGCTCTTCCTGAGTCCAGCTCAGGAGCTCCGGAGGAGGAAGAGTGCAATGAGTCAAACATACACTCAGGAACCAGAAGGTCTGGGTTTGATTCTTGCCTTCATTGCTTTTTAGTTGTTTAACTTTAGTCAAATTAATTTGTCTTTTTATGCCTCTGTTCTCCATCAGTAAAAAAGGATGCGATGTGAATGCTTTTTAAATATATTTTTTAAATGTGGGGAGTACATAGGTCATGGTGTAAAGTACTTAGGACATTGACACATGAGAAGTGCTATGTTTAGCTATCATTAAAGCTAAAGCAATACTTTGGGGAAGAATCATGTCAACTTATTACATATTTCTTGTTTCATTTTTGTGATGAGGAAAACAAAATATGGAAAACATGAGCCTCAAAAAAAAAAAAAACCACAAGATTTTTCCATGAGGATTATTATGAGTGTGGTTTTGGGGAACTAAACTTCCAGGATTAATGGTGTGAAAAGGTCAGGCAATTTCCTCCACAGTAAAGAAGAATAAAACTGGACAAAATATTACAAGCAATAATTTCATGCACTGAAAAATGACCAAAAGTAGGCAACACCGTGAGGAACACTTTGTCATGGAAAGTGCTACTACACTGGCTTAAAATGGTGAGTTGTAGCCTCCTTGACCACAGGCATTTCCATCTACCTCTGGCAGCAAGAACCTGAAGTTCTATCACCTGTGGGCAGCAAACTTGGCTTGTAGTGAAGGTAGAGAAGCTTAAATTTAGATGGAGATTTTGGAAGCAAGAGGACAATAGAAGAAGTGAGACAGTAGAAGAATGAACTCACCACACATCCATGGGTAAGTCCTGAGTTTCACATGCAGGTGGGAGACTCCAAGAAGAATTGGCAAGAAGCAAAATTCTAAGGAGTCTTATGAACTTGCACTGCTTTTGAGTGTATTCCTCATCCCACATAGAGCTGGCAGCCAAGCATGGAAGCCTTACTAGCTTGAGATGAAGAGTGTAGTATCTGCCCAACTTATTATCTGACCACTAAATTACACAAGTACAGGAGAGATGCATATGGATCCAGGCTTAAAAATGTATGAGCAGAAACAATAGTGATTACAGTGGACAGATTTCAAAGTCTATGCCTAGGTAAATTTATTGTCTATTAAAACAAATAATCAAAAACCTTCAGAAGAACAAAACAAAATCTAAAGTTGTTACAAATGTGTTCTCTACGATGTCCAGTTTTCAAGCAAAAATTATTAGACACTCAAAATAAAAAATAATTAGCCATATGCTAAAGGAAAAATGTAAATAATAAAACCTGACTCAGCAGATTCAGATATTGGATTCAGCAGAGATTTATAAGTCATTATACATATATTTTGTTTAAATTGTTTAAAATGTACAAGGAATGAAAGAAAAATATGCTAAAAATGTGAACAAATATGGAATCTCAACAGATAAATGGAGACTATAAAAATTATCAAATGAAAATTCTAGAACTGAAAAGTACAGTAATTGAAATAAAACATTTACTAGATAGGTCAAGTAGTAGATTTAACATAAGAGAAGAAACAAACAGCAAACTCGAAGACAGACCAATAGAAATTATTCAATAAAAAAAGAGAGGAAACATTTAAAGAATAATAAACACAGTCTCAGATCTCTGGGACAATAACCAGCATTCCAACATGTATATAATTGGAATCTAAGAAGAAGAAGAGAGAGAAAGAGTTAGATTAAATATTTTAAAACCTAATAGCTAAAACTTTTCAAATTTGGTAAAAAAATATTAACTTAGAGATCTAAGAATGTTAATAAACCAAAAATAGAATAAACGCAAAGGAAAATAACGTAACACAGTCAAAATGCTGAAAGCCAAAGATAAAATCTTAAAAGTAGCAAGAAGAAATTGACTTCTCACACAACAGTGGGACAATAAAATGAATGCCTGATTTCTCATTAGAAACAGCGAAGACAGAAAGACATTTGAATGGTATACTCTAAGAAAAAAAAGAATAAAAAATTAAAAACAAAAAACCCAGAAAATATTGAACAACTCATCACACAAGAATTCAATATCCAGCAAAAATGACCTGTTAAAGAAAAAAAAAAGGTTAAAAAAAGACACTTTCAGAAAAATCACAGAAAATTTATTGCTAGCAGAGCTGCCCTACCAGAACTGATAAAAGAAACCCTTCAAGCTGAGTGTAATGTCTCTAGATAGTAACTTGGTTGTAAAAGTTAGATCAAAGTACACCAGAAAGAGTAGATATGTAGGTAAAGCTAAAAGAGATGGTTCTTTATTTCTCTCTTCATTTCTTTAAAAGAAATATCTGCTTAAAGTAAAATTGTGGCACTGTGTTCTTGGAATTATAATATATATACATGAAATATGTGTGACAAGAATCTCACAAAAGAAAGAAAATATGTAATGAAGCTATGATATTGTGAAATATCTGTGTTTTATCAGAAATAAGTTAATGTAGATTTTGATAAGTTAAAGATTCATTTTGTAATAGCTAGAGCAACCACGAAAAATGTGTAGGAACATACTTAAAAAGTAAAAAGAGTAATTAAAATGTCTACTAAAAATATGTGTTTAAAACAAATGAAACTAGTAAAATAGGATCAGAACAACAGAAAGAGAAAAGAAAAATAGCAAAAGTGGCAGTTACGAATTCAGCCCCGTCAATAGTCACATTAAATGTGAATGGATTCCAGCCCTTTATTTGAACATTTACATGCACATGTAGTAATAACATTCATCAGGTGTCAGGCAGATGGGGCTGGGGAGGAGGGGATGGGTTTACCCACACCTAATGGGTGCAGTGCGCACCATCTGGGGAATGGACATGCTTGAAGCTCTGATTGGGGTGGGGCAAAGGCAATATATGTAACCTAAACATTTGTACCCCTGTAATATGCTGAAATAAAAAAAAAAATTAAATGTGAATGTAATAAACAATTGAATTAAAATATCAAACTGCATGATAAAGCAAGATGCAATTATATGCTGCTTAAAAGAAATGCACTTTAAATTCAAGGACATACCTAGGATAAATGTAAAAAGACATAAAAATATATACGTTACAAACACTAAGCATAAGGGAAATAGAATGGTTATTTAAACATCAGACAAAATATGCCTTAAGAAAAACTAGAGACAAAAATAAGCATTTTATAATGATGGACAGGAAACCAGAGAAGGAATATATAACAAGCATAAATATTTATGCACCTAAAAACAGATCCCCATAATATATAAAGCAAAAACTGGCAGAATTGAAAGAAAGCTAGGCATATTAGACACTATAGTTGAAGACTGTAGCATACTTTTATCAGTAACCAATAGAACAAACCCATAAGTGTATAGAAAACTTGAACAGTCAGTCCTATCAACTAACTTGGCTTAATTAACATCTATAATACACTCTACCCAACAACAGAAGTATATACATGCTTTTCATGTCCAAATGGAACTTTCACCAGGACATACCTCATACTGGGCCACAAATAAAGTCTCAGTGAATTGATCTATATCTCTACTGTTAAGGCAATATTGTGATCGCTTGATTACTATTATTTTGTGGCAAATTTTGAAATCAGATAATATAAGCCTACTGATTTTGTTCTTTCCTTTTAAAATTATCTTGTTCTAGGTCATTTGCATTTCCACATACATTTTTAACCAGTTTTTAAATTTCTATAGAATGTCTGCTGGATATTGGAAAGGATTATCTTGTAGATATAGATCAATTTGGAGAAAATTTCCGTCAAGTCTTCCAACTGAAGAACTCAATACATCACCAATTATTCACTTCTGTGGGTATTATAGTTTTGTGGATTTTAGTGAAGAGGTTTTGCAAATATTTTGTTACATTTATTCTTAGTTATTTTCGGTTACTGTAAATGGAATGATATTTTTAAATTTCAATTTTGAGTTGCTTTGCTACTAATATAGATAAATATAATTAATTTTTATATCAAACTTGTGTGCTGTTATGTTGTTAAATTCACTTGTTTTATTATTAATTTTTATTTCTTAGAACTTTTTGTATACAGAGCCATGCTTTCTGCAAGTAGAGAGTTACTTATTCCTTCCCAATCTTGCTTGATGGGTCTTTCATTTTTTCTTACCTTATTGCACTAGTTAGTGTATCTGACACAATGTTGAATAGAACTAATGAAAGCAGACATCTGTGTCTTATTTGGGATCATAAAAAGAGAGGATTAGCCTTTCTCCATCAAAGATGTGGTTAGCTAGAGATTTTTCCTAGATTCTATCAATCAGGTTGAAAAGTTCCATTCCTAATTTCCCGGGAGCTTTTTTCATGAAAGGGTACTGAGTTCTGTGAAATGCTTTTTCTGCAAAGGGGATCTGAGGGAAATTTGGGGATGATGTGACCGCTCTAAAAGTTGATTATTGCAATTGCATAACTGTATACTTTTATCATAGCTCATCAAACTGTCCATTTAAATTGGGTGACTTTTATTTCACATAAAATATACTTCAACGATGCTGTGTAAGAGTTATTCCTGATGATGGACAGATCACCAGAGGACAGCTTTATTAAGCAATAATGGTGACAGCAAGGCTAATAACCACAATTACTTAGCAAGACATGCAGCGTATGTTTATTTCCACTCCACAGATACCACTATAGGAGACAGCATGTTGTGACTGAGGGCGAGTAGTGCCATGTGAAGCACATTCTGAGAAATACCTTCCTAAATGGAGGCGTAATATTTATTGACCTTAAATTCTCTGTTCCAGGCATATCTGTGTCATTTCGTGAAAAGCGATTGTAACTCATTTATTCCTCACTGGACTATAAGCTACATGAGGTTGGGGAATGCATCTGTAACTTTACAAATGTTGTTTTCCATACTTATCCCAATCCCCTGTGCATTCTTAGTGTACAACAAGTACTTGTTTAGTAAAATAAATCAATGATTTAAAAAATTCAGTCTCATAATTTTGACAAGAGCAAAAACGGGAATGTATGACTTAATATTCTCACTTCTAAGACAGCAAGCCCTCACACTACAGTTGGTTTGCCTCCTTTTGGTGTGATATCTTGAATTGCTGGAAAATTCCACATCATGAAGAATTACCCTCCATTTTCTCCTTCACTGAACTAATGTCATTCCACTGACAAATTTTAAACAATCCGGTCTTGTGTCATAGTGGTTAAAATTGAGTAGAGACACAACAAATCATAGCTTCATCACTGTGTGATTTGAGTAAAATGGCTTTAGCTTCTAGAAGTCTTAGTTTGTTGCTCATGAAGCGGGAATGACAGTAACTCACTTGCAAGAACAAGCAGTACACAACATAGGTTGCTGAGCAAAGTACCTGGTGCAGAATTCTTGTTCCTGTGTGTGTGTGTGTGTGTGTGTACATACGTGTGCTTGCACCATCACAGTAACTACCAACTCCTCAATCCTCCTTAGCAGACAAGGTTCCCAGTCTGCAAGAATTTCATCCTTACAGGCTTCAGTGCTCTAAAAGGCCAAATAGAGTTGTAGCTATCTGACAAACACACATCAAAATGAAAAGGGTAACAATCAGTCATTCACGGTCATTTAGATCGAATCTCCAAAGTATTAAGATGAATATCCAAAATGTCCACTTATATTTTTTTAACCAATAAACATTCATAAGCAGAATGAACATGTTTGAATGTACTTATTATTTTAAGCATGAACTAAATTTCTTAATTTCGCTTAGGAAGCATCTGAAAGCCATATTTAAAAGAAAACTGTTTTCCTGTTTAATAAGCTCTCTGTACCGTGGGGCTTGTAATGGCGAGTTCCTCATCCTGAGCTGCTTTGGGGAGGAGGCAGCCAGGGCTCACCAGCTGTCAGCTCATCAAAGGCTGCCCTGTTTCCCTCCTTTCTGACTTCCTATTTTATCTCTTTCCAGCTTGAACCTCACAAGAAAACTCTCCCTTTGACTGAATGATTTATAGTATTTCTTTGGGGGATTAAAAAAATTGTGAAGAATATTTTTCAAAGTTCCCCTTATTTTATAGACAGGTGAAGCCTCTTTAACAACCAATCTGGGTGTTTTCCTGATGTCTGCCCTCGAAGGAGCAGAGTTCTGTTTGTCTTGCTTTTCTGGACAGATGAAGTTCCAGAACTTTGGGCAGATCCCTGAGTTTGCGCTCTGCTGAACGCAGGGGATTTGTGGGGAACTCGACTTCTGCCTTTTATAATGGAAACGATTTTATGTGTTTCTCTCAAGTTTAAGAGGGACGAATTCTGAGTGACAGGATCAGAAAGAACAACTTTCATTTTCTTCTTTTCTCTACTTCTTCCAAAGTTTCTGCTGTGAGCATGTTTTACTTCTATAAACGGAAAATAAGTACTTTCATTTCTTTAAGAGATAGCTATGATGAAGTTATGAATCTTGGTCACTGATAAATAAGGCGAAAAACCAGAAGGTGCAATTAAAAGCGTATTTTGACACTGTTAGGTTCGTCTGTGTGGACGTGCCGGGGGCCTGGGTTCCCAGTGTCAGAGACAGTGAGGACTGGTGCTGAGTACGGCTGATGATGGAGCAATCACACAGAGCAATTTTATACAAACAGTTTATCACGTAAAAGAAAGAATGAAAGTACAGAAGGAAACCACACAAAGGGAAAATGCATTCCAGGGAGAGTAAAAAAAGTCAATCTCCATGAGTCTGAGAAGACCCGGAAGGCTGAGGACAGCTGCCTTTCATATGCTCATCTAGTTTGTCCCGCCTTTCTCCGGGCAGGATTGGTTGTTGTTTCCCGCCTTTGGGGGTGATTGACAGGTAGGGGTTACATAACAGCTTACATAACGATTTGTTATACAACATTTCCCTTTCTGCACATGCATCTTCCCCAGAATCCTTCATGAAGCTCCATCCATCTTATGCAAATTAGACGGTAATGACTCTAGGTCAGTGAAAGGTTGCTAGGAACTTTTTACTATGTATGTTCCCACTAGGGAACAGTTCCTAGCTGCAGTTTGGTTCCTAGCTACAATTTGGTCCCAGCTCTCGCCCTTAGCCACCTCCGTGCCACCTGTTTACCCTCCACCAGACCTAAGAGTGCAGATCAATTAAAGGCATATTAGGCCTAATTTTAGTTTCTAGGAACCTCAAAAATATAAGTAACTACACGAAACATTAATAATAGGTTTATGACACTTTAGAAAATTAGTAAATTGGGGGACGAGGGAGATACATGGTCCTTTTATACAAAAGTAAAAGTTTTAAACTCATATTGGTTTTATTTGCAGACCAGTTTGGGTTTAGACATAATATGCATATTGAAAATACAGGTGTCTTCGAGAGATTATCTCTTCACATTTGTATTGCATCATAGATCATTTCTAAGTCCTTTCTAATGAATGTATTACTTGTACTAAATGTAAATGAATTGGGTAGAGCCAGCAGAGGTTTATTTCAGAATTTGGTTTGTGCCTCGCGCGGGCTGAGGAAGGAGGGGTGGGGAGTGGTGGGGGTTGCAGTCTCATCCAGGTGTGTCAGATTTATTTGCTTTCAGGGCCACATTCAAAGAGCCGCAACAGGTATGATACAAGTCCTCCAAGAGTGCAGGGCATGGCAGGAGCCTCTGAGGTCACTGGCCCCTGGCCACCTGCTACACCGTGTGGCCCCCACGCCGGCCAGCCCTGCCTGCAGCAGGGGAGGGATGGCTGAGGCCCCAGGCTGCCCCAGGAGGGGAGGGGACGTGGCTCCGTGGGGCAGCTCCTCATCTTCTCGAGCCCAGGCCTGGTCCTCCCTGCCCCACAGGGCCGGTGCACAGGGCGGCCTCTTTCCTTCCCTTGTCCAGCCAGAGAGTGTGTGACTTGGCTCTGAAGCCATCTAGGACTCTACCCTTCCCATGTGTAAGTGGGGATGTGCCTTTCACACCTGCATAATCACGCCCTTGATTCACATTTCTTATGTTTTGATTCCCACCCTCACAGCAGCTGAGATGTGGGCTTAGGGGCTGAAGGAACACCCGGAGCCTGAGGCAGGAAAGGAAATGCCTGCAAAGCAGCAGAGGAGCCAGATGTGGGAGCTGGCTCTGGGGACCTGGACGGCGGCTGCACCTCGCTCTTCAGGGGCTCCCGGAGCAACCCTGGGCCTCGGGAGGGCTCCGGGGTCGGAGTGCCCGCGTTCCCACCACCCTGACCCGGGAGCCTGCGGGGCTGTTTGCAAATGCAGGTGACACACTGCTGGGCAACGAACCGGGTGCGGTCAGCCACGACGGGCCACAGGTAGCAGAGTTCAGGAGGGAGCGTGCTATTTGACTGCGTTAGAGGTTAATTCTCCCTCTTTTTTTTTCATGCATTAATCGCCTGGAAGGAACATAGAAAATTCCTCCTGCTGCATGCTCGGGACTTTGTTATTCATACCTGTCAGGCCGAGGCCAGCCCCGCGGCATGGGCGTCAGTGCCTGGGAAGAGGAGCCCCTCCGGAGGAGGCTCGGAGGCTTCCGGCACATTTGAGAGGTGCGTGTGGGAAAAGCTGTCCACTTCCAAACCCAGCTGCTGCTGAGCGGGCGCCTGAGGACACTGAGGCACAGGTGCGTCCTCACCTTTCATCACAGTGTGCTGCGTCCTGCCCGCTTCTGGGGTCGCGGACCTGGGGGAGGACATGCGTGTCATCTGGGCGCACCCTGGGCCCGGGAGCCCTTTGCTGCCAGGTAACTGCGCCCCTGCTTCCTCAGAAGGGCCGAGTTTGCATGTCTCATAAACCGTGTCTCCCAGGGGTGGCTGTAGAGGGACGGACACCTGAGGGACGAGGGAGACTGAAGTTTGCAAGAGTCGCTACAGCTCAGTAGCCCAGAGTCAGGGCGTCTAATATGACTGTGGGTTTCTAGCCACCATGTGGCCAATGGACCGATGAGCCTGTGCCCGACAGGGTGGACCGTTCCCTCCACTGCCTTCTAACCCCATGCGTTGGCTCCCTGGCCCGGCCCCACTCTGCTCGTCTGTACGCGGGAGGGAGCGGTGGCCGCCTGCAGGCTCCCGCGATGGTGGAAGAAGGCGGCGTGTGCACGTCGCCAGGAACAGTGAGCAGCACCTGGAAGGCAGCTATTACCAAAACGAATCTCTGACTTCAGTCTCCCTCCCCAGATGGAGGCTTTTTATTCACCTGCCAACTTGGCAGGTCTGCCTGAAGGTTTCTGAACAGATCAGATGGAATGTGTCCAAACAATCCGTCTTCTCCCACCAGCCTGCTCCTCTCTTGCCTCCACTCAGTGTCCCGACCAGCTGCACTGCTGTAAGTCGCTGTGACACAGCAACGTGGACACAGTGGCTACACGACCGTCGTCTCTCTCTGGAAGTTCTGAAGGCTGGGAGCTCAAGGCCCAGCCGCTGGCAGGTTGGAACCCTGGCGAGGGTCCACCTCCTGCTTGCAGAGGTCACCTTCTCTCTGGTCCTTACGAGGTGGACAGAGCATGAGCTCTGGGGTCCCTTCCTCTTTGTATAGTAGCACTAATCCCATGATGGGGACCCCCACTCTCATGACCTCATCCAAACCTAGTCACCTCCCGATAGCCCCACCTCAAAGCACCATCACACGGTGGGTTCGGGCTGCAGCATATGAATTTGGGGTGGGGGGGACACAAACCTTCAGTTCATAATTTTCAGTTATTAGACACCTCTGCGGGCAAATCAGAAAAGTTCAGTCATTTGGTCACATCGTGGTGTCCCCTGCATTCACCCGACTCTGGGTCTCCACCCAGGGGTGAACTTATTCAGCCTCTTATTCTGCTCCTGCCGTGGGTTCTCTGCTTCCTGGCACCTCAGACACTGCCAGGACCTCCGCTCCTGGTCTCGCCCTGCCTGTTGCTACCTGCCTGGGGCTCTTGACCTTGGCCCCGGCAGCTTCCCTGCGGGTGGCAGAGCAAGTTGGAACTCCGCAGGAAGGCGGAGGTAGCCCTGCCTTGTCTCGACACACACCCAGCACCTCTTCCAGGTGCAGGAAGCCTCTCCTGTAGAGGTAGACCTCCAGCCCATGGGCACCCTCCCTGCACGGTATCCGAGCTCCCTCCAGAAGGCACCTGCCCCGACGTGGGTCACTTTCCCACCTGTGCTCCTCGTCCTCTTGCACTAGACTCTGAGCGCCTTGAGAGACCAGCCAGGGTCTTTGCAAACTCACACCCACAGGGCACTCGGCGCCAGCACGTGCTCGGAAGATGATGCTGCACGGAGTGATTATCAGGTTTCTGAACACACGCTATGCTCAGAATTGAATCCTGTCTTTACAGTGAAACAATCCGCCTAGAAGAACTTTCCAACTCACATCCCAAACAGGTGGATCGCTGCGCAGAGCAGGGTGGCTGGCAGCATGTCACCGGTGAAGATTAATAATGTGTTCCCGTCACCCGAGAGTCAGAAACGAGAATGGGCAGAGCTTCATGCGCATCGTTAAGAGGTCTATGCTCAGTGTGGGGATCTGGCCACAGACGACAGGCGGGCGCTTCTCCTGATCTCTCTCTCTCTCCCTCTCTCTCACTGACTCTCAGGAGTCCAGTGTGGGAGACAGGGTCAGCCCAGAAGCACTGGTGGCCAACAGTGTCCTGGCTGGCTGCAGGGACAGGGAGACTTTATCACAAACCTTAATGAAAAGAAGATTCCAGTGAGATGGTTAAGTCTGCAGACACCCCTGAGCGATATTACAACCTCTACTTTTTCTTCACATATGGAATTTGAATTCTCTTTGCAAATATTTGCTTCTTTTGTTCCCCAAGACTGTAAGAAAAGAGGGGAAAAAAGAGTTCTTTTTCCAGGAACATGAAGAAACTCCAAACTAGATTATATTTGCAACTTTAGCTCTTCTGGAACGACTTTATTTATTTTGCTTATGTCAATTCCATCTAAAAATGAAAGCCCAGGATTGTCCCTGTGACTGTCATGCAGAGGGGGTCTTTGGAGGGGGCTCTGGAGTGTGCTGTGGTTTATCACTGCAGCCCAAGGGCAGCGTGGTGCCCAGGACTCAGGGCCTGCAGGCTGGGTGGAGCTGGGAGCAGCCTCAGGCAAAACATTTCCCAGGAAGGTCACAGGTTGGGGGACCGAACCCCAGCTCCACAGATGCAGCTGGTGTCAACTGCAGGGTAGCCCTGCCCAGCCACGGTTGGTTTTCTCTAGAAGGACATTATTTTTATGTCCATTACTTTTTCTTTCTTCCCCCTAATCTCAGCTCAGAGGCACTGCAACAAGGAAACAGGGAACTGGTGAGTGGAAAATCACTCTGGCCTCTAGGATGCAGACAGATACGTAAAAGTCGTGTTTTCCAGTTAAACCTCGATATGCTTTTGGATTAAATTTCGAAGTAAAGAAAAAAAAAAGTGACAGGTTGCAGATTCATACAAACTCTAATCACGAAACGGTTTTCCGGTGAGAGCGTCTTCCCAAAGCTTTGCTGTGGAGGGGCTGTGGTGACAGGTGCAGCCCTCCTCCGAGTCTCCACGCCTTCCTCCAGGATGAGCCTCAGGACCGCAGAGGCGGCCGGTGCAGTGTGTGTGCAGAGGGGCCTGTCAGTCAGCACGGCGTTGGTTGCAGATCTAAATTTGCACTTTAACTTGAAGCAACTGAAATTCACTTAACAAGAGGTGGCAGGACAGCAGAAGGAAGCCACGGAGGGCAGCAGACATGGAAATATCAGAAGGTGGCACTGACCACCTGTCCCTCTCCCTACCCACGGTGACCTGCCCTCTGCCGCGAGGCAGCGAAGGAAGGTGGGGGAGGGAAAAGTAGCCAAACATTCTCTCTGTATCTGCTGGTTAATTGCCCTCCACTCCCATTGTAATCTGTACGCACCAGTTTCTAGAATTTTCCATGCGGCTATGTCGCTTGTGGCAGAGCTCAGTGTTTCACACCACTTTCCATGTGTCTTGTTCAATCTCCACCCAGAATGCAGAGAATGGCAGACAGCTTCTCAGCAAGTGCCACAGCTTGCAATATTGCAGAGCAGTGAAAATGAGATTAGAGCCTAATGTGTCTAGACAGCATATTTAAACAACCAGAGAGGAAACACAGACATCTCTGGCTCACAGTGTCAGTCCTACGTGGTTTTGTGCTCTCTGCTCCATTCTCCTTCTTGATTTCCCCTAAAGGGAGTGGAGATGCCAAGCGTGTGCACATCAAGGCTCTTGTTTCTCTGCTTATTAGTGCTGGATCTGATCAGTGCGCTACCATCGGAGAATCAGCACTTCTCCTGTGATTTAAAGGCCATCTTTCTGTCAACCAAAATGTGCCGCCGGCAATGTGCAAAAACATCTCTTCTTTCTGGACCTCCCTAACTGATGATGGCGTCTTTCATTTATCCATGACAACCCGTTTTTGATGTGTTAAAATAGGGAGGGAGAGTTACAAAAAATAATGTATGTTAAAGGATGGACTAAGTGTTTCTAAGGCCATGTTATACAGGATGAAAAAATAACTGTTACTGTTTTCATGCAAAGGAGAACGAGCTAGCAGAGCATGCGTGGCACGGGTGCAGAGGCTGGCGGGGAGTGGGAGGCTGCAGACTTCTGCATCCAAGTCTTCGGAAGATGCTAAGTGAGGGAAGTTCATGGCCAATGAAGTGTGGAAACCAGGAGCGGTGCACAAAGGAAAACACTGGCCTCCTTCCTGAGTATTTTTATTTATAAAGGAAGAAATTTCTCTAAGGAAAGCACCAGCTGAGGACAAAATACAAAATCCTTAGGGGATACACCCACCAATCATCTCCTCTCACAAGACCCTGGACGCCTAACATTGAGAAGGAACCCACCCAGTCTGGCTGCAACAGAGAGTGGGCATCACCATGGAAATAGAAGCCTTGAGAACATTCTGGGAATAGCGAGAGAGAGGAATTCAGATGGAAAGATACTTTCCAATCCTGTGATTAATTTTTAATGCATCTTTAAGTTCCCACAAACAAAACGGGAATGGGATGATATTCCCTCATGCAAGAGAGAGAGGAGTTCAAAGGAAAATATTCAACTTCCTTTTGCTCATAGAACAAAACAAAACAAAACAAAACAAAAAACAAATGTTAATGCAAGCAGTTCTCTCAAGCAGATTGAATTCCATAAGTTTATTTTCAGGTATTTGGGGAGAATTTTGGTCAGCTATTCTCAAACGAAACAATTCTACCCATGACAGCTGAGTGATGTGAGATCATGCTCGAGTTCTAGTCCTTCAGGGTGTTTGAAATGCTGCGGGCAGCAGCCCAGGGACCCACTCACCGTCTCACATGGTGTTTTGTGAGGAAGCCCTTAAGCTCCAGTTCCAGTGGCCATGGATTTATTTTCAAATTGGGGAAAAGCATCTCGACGGGTGCCAGGCATGAGACACGGGGCTGATTCTCTGCACCTCCTCCTTCTTTCTCTTGGGTCTCTCCTGCATTGAGTGTGGGGAGGTAGGGGGTGTTTCAGGTTGGGTTTTCCTGACGCCTGTTGAAAATATCGAGTCCTGCATTTAATTAAATGCTGGTAAGGCAAGGACTACCTGGGTGTGGTTGGACAATCTCGACTCCTGCTTAGATTTCTCTCAGTTATAATCATAACCCTCAATCCATAACCTACTCTGGACAGGAGAGTATTGCGGGAGGGTTTGACTAGTGTCTTATGGCAAAAAGGAAAATGAGTCATCAGAGGAGATACAATCACTAAAGCTAGAGATAAGAAGACCTATTTTCAAACAAATGGAAGATCAAACACTTTAGAGTTAGTCAAACCGGAATTCGAATCCTTGATCAACACTGAGGCTCTGAGAGTTACCTGCATTTTCACTTTCCTTGTTCTCTAGACAGAGATAATAATATCGACCTTCCAGGGCTTGTGTGGAAACCGCACATTACAAGACAATTTGTGTACATAATAACCAAAGTAAAATGCAACTTTTTAAAAGCAGAGTTTAACTGATTATTTAAAACAACTTTATTAAAATTTTTATTAAAATTACATTGAAGGAGGCATGTATTTCTAAGATTCTGACTTTATAGAAAGCTCAACATCTCACAATTATAATGATAGCTACCATTTCCTTGGAGCCTAAAAATGGCTCTAAACCATTTCGAAATGTCAGCTTATTTTTTAACGCACCCATGAGATAGGTAACAGTATTATTTCCAGTTTACAAATGACGTATGCAGCTGAGGCACAGAGAAGTTATAAAACTTTCCAAAGTGTGTACATCCCACTGTGTGGTGGACTGGGTTTGAACCAAGGCAGGGAGGCTCCTGAGAGCACGCTGTCAGTTATATGCAACACTGTGCTGTCTACATACAGGTCAGCTAGGAAACAGGTAGAAAGGCTGGGCATATTGCAGCAGACATACTTTTAAATATATAGAAGAGATATCAGGAAAGCAAAAGAAATGTCCAGCAATGCCAGAGTTTGGGAGAGCCTTGAAGCTCCCTGTCAGGCACAGGAGATGGGGACACTGGGATGGTGTGGCAGTGGCAGATCTTTGTAATGAAAGCCATGCCTCTGTGCGAGGTGGAGGGCATGCGAGTATGACCAAGACCAACCAGGACTGCATATTCAGTGAAAAGGTGGAGGAAAAAGTGCCTATTAGTTTAGGAAGCAAACAAATAAGTTTCCATGCCTAGCCCTGGGCCTTGGGAGGGAAAAGGTGCTTCCAGAAAATATATGACATGGGCCTGTCCACTAGCCGGAATGTGTGTCACCTACATTTAAAGGCGATGAATTGCTGTGAATGTGTCACACGGCCAGAATGTGGCAACCAAAAGAGAAACGCATAGCCATGATTTAGGCACTCACTGGAAGCCTAGTCAACGCGGGATTACCAGATATGATACTCACCAAAGATGAATTCACAAGTCAGCCCTTGAGGATGAGAATTTACTGTGGCAGGAAGCCAAAACCACAGTCAAATCAGGGTAAGATGTCCATGAACTTCAGATGATAGAACTTCTAGGGGAAGCCATGAGATAAGAACATTTAAAATAATTAAAGGAATGCAGAGAGGGACTCAAAATATAAGGGAAGTACATAATATATCAAAAATACCAGGCAGATAAGAAAAATTACTAAAAAAATTGAAATGGAAAATTGAGTGAATGAGGGAATGAGGAGGTTATAGAAAGCAGAAGAGAGATTTTCTGAACTATAAGACTGAATGCTCTAGGGATTTACTCAGTATTATCTCAAGGCTTTTTTTTAAGAACAAAATGAACTGGTATTTCTGAAATGCTTACAAATGTAAGCACCAAATAATTGTCTTCAAATAAATTAAATAAAAAATAGATCATAAAATTGAAATTTATGTATACATATACACACACACATATATATATATATATCAAATAATAGGCTTATGTTATATGTTATGTTGTGAGTTGATACTTTTGTCCTTCTTTTCTGTTAGCTTTACAAAAATTATTGCCTAGCTACATAAAATGTAATAGAAATTCCAGAAGGGGAAATAGAGAGAATGAAAGAAAAGAACTATTCGAAATATAATGTCTAGAATTTTTTTAGAATTGAGAAAATATCTAAATTCTCCTAAGCAGAAATCTCAATGAATCTAACAGGATAAATACAAGATACACATATCTAGATTATCATAGACAAACTACACACTTTTTAAAAAAGATCTTAAATTATACCACTGAGGGGAAAAATTAAGTAGTGAAAATTTGCCTGATATGTGACTTAAAAATATTAACAATAGAAATCATGTGATAATGAAATAATATTAAAATATTAAATAAAAATAACCATCATCCTGGAATTCTATACGCAGCTAAACTGTTATAAAATAGTGTTAATTTCTATCATTTTCAGACAAAGATTAAGGAGTTTCACCGTTAACTAAACCTGTAAAAAAGAAAAGAAAGCACTTTTAGAAAGAAGAAAACTGAAGCCAGTATAAACCACAGGAAAAAATAGTTGATAAGTCTGCATGAGCATCAACTCTCCAAAGCAATAAGACAATAATAATTATTTTTGATTATCTGTGTGCCATGATGGAAAAGAGGAACTGGAGAATTGGGCAACAGTGTGACATAAAATGGAGGGCAGAGATCTAAATTATAGTCTACACTGCTGAGGAGGAATATAGTGATCATGAGTAACTTACATATTTGGTTAAAAATTTTGGTTTACCATATATGTGTTAAAAATTTGAGTATGACTACAAAAAAAGACCTTTGAGAGAATGTATAACTTCATATTATTAGGAGGAACAAAATGCAGTACAGAATACTTGATTCCTGTGATAAGCAGGAAGAAAAAGAGAAAAGAGAAGAAACCCACAGAAATAATGGGAAAGTTCAACACTCTCTTCAATTATAAGGATATAGGAATTATGCACATTATAATTGACTAGTTTGGTTGAATAAAACATATGTACATAGAAATCTGTCCTCAATTACAATAATTTTTGAACACATATAGAACTATTATAAAAATATACCTCCTATTGGATGAATTTCACCAAATACTAAGGAATGGCTATCATAAAGAACACAGATGCTGATAATGACATCTTAGAGTAACAAATCTAAAGAGAATAGTTCTAAAACTACTGAGAGAGAGACAGACAGACACTGGACTGGGAGAGTCAGATGAGGGGACACAGGTCACTTACAAAGAAATGAAAATTAAATTGACAACATACTTTTCATATGCGATGGTATGATGGCGGATACTGTCTAGAATAACTGAGGAGGAGTATCTTCGAAGTTTCTGAAGTCCTTGGGAAAGATTACTTCGGTCTCATAACACTATCTGCTGCTCTAATAACATTCAAGTGTAAGCGCTCAATTCTTATGAGTGTGGAGAAAATGTTCAGAAACTTTACAAAGCCTACACTCTTTCTGGAAGCATTTCCCAAAATTTACTGTAACAAAATACAAAGTGAATACAATGAAAAGAGGCTGTCAAACATGAGGAACAATGATAGGTAAGACAATAGCACCCAGTAAAATCTTTGGTTGATTCTGAATAACGTGTTTTCGTAAAGTAAGGCAATTAATGAGACCTGAAATAAGCCCACACGTGATCCCAGGGTGACAGGTGCTGGGAGGTGCAGGGAACCAGAGTGTGGGAAGGTTCTTGTCTTGCCCGAGGGAGGATTTGAAATCTGGACATTGATAAAATGCTTTTAGAGGATAGTTAAACATTTAAGGATAATTTAGAAAAAACGTACATGGGATTTATAAATTCCAAATTACTAGAATAAAAATTGGAAGAAAAAATCTCCATAAAAGTGAATTCATAATGAAAATAAAAGGAGTCGATTCACTGTGAGACTGCGTAAAACAAACGCAGCATAAACCTGAAAGAACTTCACGCTCAGAAACACAAAATAAAGAATGTTTAAAATTATGGAGGATGTTTTTTAGAAGTATAGAGTTCATGATGTAAGGGCAGGTCACTATGAAAAAACAAGGATTTGAAAAAAGAATTAAAGAGCACTTCTAAAAATGAAAAACACGATTTTTTTTTTTTAAAAAAGCAAAAAACATGAAGCAACCCATTTGGGTTGTTTAACAGCCCCAGTGGCTGTTCCACTTCTTCCATGCCCTTCTTGACTCCTCCTCTGACTTCTGAGTAAGCCCTGAAGGTCAGCTCGGTTGTGCTCCTGGTCACTAAAATGAGCAAAGCTGGATGTGTGCAGTTTGTCTGCTTCCCAAACAAAAACAGGGTGTGTTCTTACAGGAGCTCTCACTGACTTGCTGTGACACCCTACTGAGACGTGTTAGAAGTGCCAGTCTCACTGGGCTCATGCTTCTGCAGACTCACCCCTCCGATGTGTGCGGCTTGGGCTCAGGGCGAGCTGCCCCTTACCTTTTCAACTAGCCAAAGAAAGCACCAGCTGCCGTCCCCAAGGCTCGTTTAGTTGTGCAGAATTTCTATTTTACAGCATTTGCTTCTCCCTGGCCTCTCTGCCAGCTGCCTTCCGCTTTTCGTGTCTGTCGCCTGCACTCTGAGCTTTGAACTGGTTCTTGGGTCCTAACCTTAGGCATCATTGTCACAGCTAGCTCATCTTCAAATCACTAGTTAGTGTCTCATGAACCTTAATTCTTGATTTATCAAATGGGAAGCTTCTGGATTGTTCTCTGTGAGAGTCACAACTTGATGGACTGCACTAACCCTGAAATTCTCTCGGTAACATTTTGCTCTCTCAAAAGGACAATCGGGAAAAGTAGGATGGCGAGTGCAAGCTTCAGAGAGGTTCCTCGGCAGCTCACCTGAGCTTCAAGAAACTGTTTTCCTGACGTTGAACAGCTGGATTAAGTAGAAGGTAAACTTGGCCTTGTAAAGCGATGTGTCTTCTGACCACATCTTATCTGAGTTATGATACTTGTGACAGGAGGAGCTACCTGCGTAGTTGAAAAGCACACAGAGAAGTCCCACTGATACATCTGTCTGCTTCCACGATTCTGTCCTTTTTTGGCATTTTTTCAAATAGTGTTCCTGAATTCTATCATTCTGTCAAATCCAATACCGCATATACATTGAAGTATGAAATAAAGAAGAGATTTGCTTCTTTGGTATGTCAAAAAAAAAAAAAATCTAAAGAGCTCTTACATCCTGTAACCAAACAATAGAAATAGAATATTCTGCTTGAAGCAAAGAAGTTGAGAAATTTTGGAACAACAGTGAAAAAAATAATATAACTGTGATAAACAGATGGTCCAAGTTCTGACCGATAAATACCGCAAGTCAGAGATCTTAGAAGTCATCCTTTCGGCAATTCATACACCTGTGTGTAGGTTTAAGCATGTGTACATGTGTGTTAAGTCAGCTATAATCAGTGGGATCTAACTACAAAAATTAATGGGGAGTTTGAGCTACTGAATGTTTTTAAAGAAATGTAAATTACTTTGGTTGATATTTTAACAAAGAGCTTTGATTTATTATTTTAACTAGCATATATCCGCTGTTGACAAGCCACTAGATAATTTAAATATGCTTGAGGGAATTTTTAAAAACATTGCTTATCTTAGGCTTGCAAATTTATATGCATAGATAAAGCAATGTCTTTCTTCCCTGATAGTGCCTTGTTTAATTCTGTTGAATAATCAAAAATTTTAAATTAGCAGGCAGTGAGTGGCCAAGACATTACTGCGTAAGTCAAACTTTTATCATACGTATACATTTTCTTTTTCTCAAAATAAGTAACCTCTATGGGTGTGTGTGTGTGTGTGTGTGTGTGTGAAAGAAAGAGAAAGAGAGAAGAGCTAAGAAATCGTAAGCCTCTCTGTGGCATCATAGAAATTCAATATAAATACAAAAGAATCCGAAGAGAAAGCAACAGCTACCTACCCACTCTCTCTGCCAACACCTATATTCGTATTCTTCCTCCCACTGTATATCATTTTCGAACTTTTCTAGTTTGTGTCAAAATGTTCCTTCTTAATAAATGTTAATCAGCACCTAAAATTATTCTTTGTGGGAACAAAAGTGTTTACTAATCTTTTAAAACTGGGAGAGTTGTGATGAATACATTTTTCATCCAAGCCTCAAAAAAGCCGGGTGAGCATGACCCTGTTTTACTGCAGGTATTTGTTATCTCGGGCAAGGTGAGTTGCGTGCCATGCTGGAGGAGTGACAACAGGAACACTGTGTGGCGTAGCAGAGCCCAGGGAATGGCATTAGGTGCGGGGAATAACTTGCCTTCTAGGGGTTTCTGCGATTATTGCCGTGAATGTCGAAAGGGCCTGAGGAAGATGGGTGGTGGTGGGCAGGCAGATCATGCCAGTTTCGCTCTACTGAGACAATTTCCCTAATCCGCAGCAGGTTACTCCTCTCTCTGGCGCACGTCGTAGCACTGACATCAGCCTCTGGAAAGTTGTTTTCTAGAGGGGAGTCTCATTTCGTTGGACAGACATGCCCTTGACATTTGTATAAAAATGCCTGGGTGCATGACTCTGAGGCCATCATGCGTAAGGAGAGGTTGGTGTTGAAAGTAAACTTGCAGGTAACTTTTTAATCCTGAGAGTAATCCGACCCAGAGTAACATTTTTTAACAGTTAGATTTTCAGACAACAGGTTTTCCAAGAGCGAGGTGGTGACAGTCGTGCTGTTCACCGGGCAGTCTCTGAGAGTCCTCCACGCCTGCGCAGGACGTGGCCACCTAGCGTGTTCAGTGACACCTAGAGCCTCCGGGCAACGACGGGGAGACTGCTGTGTGCCCGTCTCCCTCCCCTGTGCGTCAGGTCTTGAGGAATTCAGACTGTCAGCTGCCCAGTGACGTGTCCTTGGTGCTGTGTAGCGGGTGAAGAGCTTTCTGAAGCCGAGTTCAACCCTGTGAGCAGCTGCTACCATACCCACTGCACGGCTGAGCAAAGGGAAACTCGGAGATTTTAAGTATCACGCGTGGAGTGCTGCAGCTGATTAACGGCACGGCAAGGACACCCGTGTGGCTGCAGAAAGTAAGGGAAAGGGACAGGGAGGAGGTGGTGTTAGCCAGGCAGCACGGACCAGCCCCAGCAGGCCACCGTGGCCACGCGAGGGAGTCTGGATTTTATTCCGTGCGGTCATTTTCATACTTGAAAACACGATTGCATCGAGCTGCGTTGGAATTTCACCCAGTCGATGCTTGTCCGCAGTGGCCAAACGTCTTTCCCCGTTTCATTGCTCACTGCTGCTTCCAGCATCCACGCCTTCATGCTGAATGCGATTTCCTCGTCACTGAAACTCCCTTCAGGTACCAAAAGCCACTCAGTGCGAGCGTGTTAGTGACCGCGTCTCTGTGTCTTGACTTTCTGGTTCTTAAATCGCCAGTTAGGCGCCTTCAGCGTTTTGAATAAACGTCGGCTAAACCGTGGTTCCTTTATGAGTCATTCTCTTTCCTCTGTTTGCCTCTGAGGCTTTTCTCCTGGAGTTTGATATTAAGAAACTGCACAGCAACGTGTCTATGTGTGTGTTTCATTTATTTATTCTGCTCAGGACTTGGTATGGTTCCTCAGTGTGTCTGTTTGCAGGTCTGAAAAATCAGTCTTCACTACTTTTTGGAAAGTTGACTCAGGCCCTAAGCTCTGTTAGAATTGTCTTAAAACTTCTTCTCCTGTTAAATTTCATTGAGTTGTTTCCATAAATACCCATCCCTGCACATCTCTGTGTCTAATTCTGGGTGATTTCTGCGTATCTGTCTTCCAGTAAATTCCTATATCTGCAAATGCTGTGACAAGGACTTGACTTGGAGTCAGAAGGTCAGGGTTTCCTGCTTTTTTCACAAATAGCACTGGCTGAATGGCTTAATTACCAACTTGGTTCAGTAGTTGTTTGTTGAACATGCCAAGTGTGGATCACTGCATTGGAACGCTGAGGAGGGTTACAGTTTAGCTGAAGCTTGGGAAAATCATACAGACTCTTGGAACCTCAGTCTCTTCCTCAGCAAAATGGAAGATCAAATCACTAAATTCTCCAGGTAGCCAAAATTAGAATAAAGTCTATAACTGTAAAACAATAACCAAGGTAGAGAATGGGAAATTATTCTACTCCAGGCACTGTACTCAATGCGTTGTTGGCTCTGTTGACTCTATCTTATTGAATACTAAAACCACCATATAGAAACAAGAATGACCTGGGAAACTTTCTTTGGATTGTCTGGCGAGGACAGAGCTAGACTTATGACCTTCCCTTCTCTGCAGCAGGAGGTTCTATGCCCTTACCCAACTTCCTGTTGAACGGCATCTTGCCCCGTAAGGCAGAGAGCAACGGGTGCATGTTCCCCAGCTGGTGTGCATACATCCTCTGCCCCAAACATGCCTTTCTGAGACACCAAAAGCACAGAGGAGCCATGCTCTCGTTGCATGGTTCCATTACAGTTTAGTAAGTCATTTTAAAGGTAGAATCAAGGTAGAAAGGCAATGCTTAAGGTAGAAAATTTGAAGGTAGAAATATAATGCTTAAAACCTTGTGCTCCGTTTCATATCTTTCTGAAATATTTATATGTCAGTCGCAGAATTTCCTGCTGTGTTTCTTGAATGTTTTGATCATATGCTCAGTTTCTTGATAACTATTTGGGAAAACGTAAGAAAAGAAATAGTTGTCAAAAGTTATGGTCTTGTTATTTTGAAAAATGGTCAAACTTCCAAAGTCGTTTAAGGTGCCATCAGTGGGGAGGCTTAGTATCTATTCATGGAAATTGTTTTGCATCATGATTGAAATTGACAAAACCACATTGTCATCCGCATCAAATGCTGCCCGAGAGGTCGTATTTTCAGCTAGGCACCATGCTACAGACAGCAGAGGAGGCGAAAAGATAATGGGCATCATTTCATAAAAGTCATGTTTGATGAGACTAGACATTAGAAGAAAATATTGCAGTAAAATATGTCTGCAGAAAAGAGCACGCCGCTTAAGGGGTGGCTTGATGAATTTCAGAAACCAAGGCGACCACGTAGCCAGCTCCCAGGTTGGGCCCAGGACACTGACCACACCTCTCTCACCCAGAGAGGAGACTTCCTCTCTGAACCTCCCAAGGTGTGTAGGGATTCCTGTGTTTGAACTTGCTATAATGGAATCACATAGCACACACTTCTGACACATAGACTCGTGCAGCTTCCCACGTGTTAGATTCCCCCATGGTGCTGTGCATAGCTGTGGGTTACTCATTCTAAGACCTGGACATTTTTAACCTGCAAAAATGCACTCTAAGAACACTTGGGGGACCGGCTTGTGGCAGGGAGAATCCCCCTGTTCTGTGTAACTGGACTGCAGCAGCAGAGGTCTAAGGCGGCCTGCAGGTGACGCCTACTGGCGTGTCACGTGCAGGGGTTTTTGACTATCAGGGCCCCGAGCAGCAGGTGGTTGGCCTTGGGGAGAGCTTGCATTCCTCAAGCCCGGCCCGATGACTTTGCCAGGGTCGCTGCATGGTGGGCTCCCAGGTCAGGGCATACACCCCACTCAAGTTCCCTTCCAACTGAAACATTCTAGAATTTTTCGCATATAACACATTTCACTTGATTAGGTGATGTGAGAGGTAGAACTTGCATACCTGTGTATATCAGAACCTCTTAGCAGGTCCATCTGTCCATGGGGCCTTTGGCCCGTAGTTTCAGCCCTGCCCGAAAGCACCAGCACGATGCTTCCCTTCTTGTGGTCCCAACCCGCTTCTTATGGGCACAACCCCACAGCCCTGACTCACCGGGGGCACACACCTTCCCCGCCCGCCTGCCTTAGCCTTCCCCTGCCGCCCCTCCCCTGCCGCCCCTTCCCCTGCCGCCCCTTCCTCGCTGCCCTTCCCCTGCCGCCCTTCCCCTGCCGCCCTTATCCTGCTGCCCCTCCCCTGCTGCCCTTATCCTGCTGCCCCTCCCCTGCTGCCCTTCCCCTGCTGCCCCTCCCCTGCTGCCTTTCCCCTGCTGCCCTTCCCCTGCTGCCCCTCCCCTGCTGCCCTCCCCTGCTGCCCCTCCCCTGCTGCCCTTCCCTGCTGCCCTTCCCTGCGCCCTTCCCCTGCTACAGTCCGCTTCTCAGCAAACAGCATGGCAGAATCCTGCTGTCTCAGGCTCTGCTGTCGTCTTCCTGAAAAGGTGACGTTAGGTGGAGATGCAGAAGCAAAACACAGTGAAGGGAGGCTGGGAACACAGAGGGAAAGTGATTAATTCTCACTGGATTGGTAACTGAATTCAGATGTACTGGTCAATGGCAGCACACAGCAGAGGGGAGACCCAGAGGGGAGACCGAGGGTGTGGTCCTGTGTGTCCCTGCCAGACCCAGCAGGAAGGTGACAGACAAGTGCCTCTGCCCTCAGGCGGGCTGGTGAGGAGCGGCTTCCCGCACACCTTCCCTGCAGGCTGGGTGTCTCCCGACACACACGAGGACACGTGGCCTCAGCCACAGGACCAGCCTGGCGAGGTTCCCAGGGAGACCACAGTCAGGAACTAGTAAATGCTACATTTTCGTGGGACTTTTATGATCCTCACAATGGTTAGAAACTTCCTGTTCGATTTCACCACTTTCGAACGCTTTCACATTCTCGAGGACGCACCTGAGAGATAGCTTGTGTGTAACCAGCAAGGAGGATTCCCGGGCAGGCAGGAGAGACAGGAGACGGGAGCCCTGTTCTTGCATGTGACCTTCCTGCAGGAAGGTCCAGTGGGACGTGGTGTTTCCGAGGCGGGCTGTCCTAAAGCCCCGATGAAACCCTTTCTGAGACTTTGCAGGGAGAGCGAATGCTGCCGAGCATCTACTGAGCGATGAAAGGTTTTCCGGCTGGGATTGCGCCTGGGAGGCCAGGCCCCCCCTCGTCGGAACAGGGAAGAAAATGGTGCGCTCGGTGACCACAGTGACAAAGAGGGTGGAGTGGGCAGCAGTGGACAGCGGTTGCCCCCTGTGGCTTCCTCTGGACAGATCGAGGTTAGGATTGTTCCTACATGAAAGAGCCACCCAGGAGGTTCTAACAAGTACTTCTCAGCCCTTTCATTGGCAGAGACTGGCTTCAGGTAGGGCCTGTTATAGCTGCAGGCCATGTGGAAGCAGGAATGAGATCAAAGGCGAGGCCTCTGGCCTTGGGGAGTGTCTAGGTAAACAGCAGCCATTCTTTTTGTTTCAAGGATGAAGGTCCCTTTCCCACTTGTCTCTGCTATTCAATTATAAATCACCGGCACTGCTAGAGCATGCTGAATTTTAGATCTGAAGCAGGGATTTCTCTTGAGGGACCTATGTCCCTGAAACTTATATTAAAAATATTCTGTGTGCTCCACTCACCCCATCCCTGTGAGTTTCCATAACTCAATTTGTGATCCCCAAACCAAAAGCCATTGAGTTAGCAACAAAAAGACTTTGCTTGATCTGATCATGACCTCAATTTTCCCCTAAAGTGGAATTTAGGAGGAAATGAAGTGGTCCTGATTCTACTTTCAATCCACATGTGTGTGTGTGCATGTGTGTGTGTGTGTGTATGTGTGTGTGTGCGCGCGCAAAATCAAACTAATTTTCTACAAATGCAGACAGAATACAAGGGACTCCCTTGGGCTTGTGCCCTGCCAAGTCACTGACATTAAAAGAAAATTATTTTTCTTGCCTAAATACAAAAGCAAAGGTTTAAACTTATTCTCACAGTTAGCCAACTGATTGAGTGATTAAAAATCAACAAATCCAGGAAGAAAAAAAGTCCTTGATTCAAGTGTTTTTCCCCTTTATTAGCAGAAAGCGTATGAGCAGGTAGCACAAGATCCACTGTATGTGCACACTCGCTCTTCTCTCATCTTTCTTCTCTCCGGAGGTTATGGGCTGCGTTGTGTAATCACCGAAGCAGGCCGTAAATGATGTATTAAAAAATCCCACACCCTGTGCCAGGGAAACTCAACTGAGACTCTGTGTTCATGGCTATTTTTGCCAGCGAGGCTAAGAGGCAGCCGGAAAGTAAATCCCGTGGTGAGAGGGGAGACCACCAGGAGCGTTAAGGAAGGCTTTTTAAAAATCAATATTGCTCTTCCTCCATTCCCTTTTTTCCTCATCTCACAGGAAGAATGTCAAACAAAATATTTCGACAGAAACAAAGATGTTAAAATGAAGGTTTAGTCATCCTCCAAGCCAGGCTTGGCACCATTCTTAGAGACCAAGCTCTACCTCCCGGCAGTGGGAGGGTTCTCCTCCCCCACCCCCCGCCACACCTGTGTCTGTGCTCGCCTAGACCAGCGATCGCAAACACCTGCCATCCAGCATCACTGTCAGTCAAACGCTTTTGAACACATGCCTGTGTGTGTATATTTACATATTTTACATGTTTATAAAACATCCATCAGCTGATATATAAAAGCATTATATGGACTTTGGGCAAGGTTATTAACCAATAGCTGTGAATACAAATCCAACTTTAAAACAGACTTCTTGACAAATTCAAATGTTTTGGCTAACTTGGTGGCGGCATATAGGACTAGGCTATTTATTCAACAAATATGTATTTTATTATTATTGGTCTTCCTGCAGGAAAAGGTAAGTGTTTTGAGGGTAGAGGTTGCCTCTGTCTTGCTTACTTACATGTTGTTAGTGATGGGAAGAGTCCATGAAAATTGTGCATAATTAATAAATGTGAAAAATGTAAAGGAATTGATTATAGATTTTCCAGGAAAGTTTCTATAAAAAGGTGGCATTTACATATAGATTTGGAGGCCATGAGAGAAGGAACCATGAAGACAGGCAGCTGAGGAGTGTTCCAGGCACAGAGAAAAGAGCGAGTGCAAGAGATTCGTACAAAATAATTTGCTTAACAAAAATCTTACTCCAGGAATAAGCATCAGCTCTGCTAATTTTTTCGTTGTTCACTTAGGCTGCCGTTTGTTTTGAGGAGCTAGCTAGGATTGGAATGGCTGAATCACGTGATAAGTGTTAAGTTTAACTCTTTATAAAACCTCCAAACTGCTTTCCAAAACGGTTTTGCATTCCCTTCTTCGCATCTCTGCCAATACTTAAGGTCAGATTTTTAAAGTCTGGGCATTTTGATAGGTGTGTAGTGGTGTATTGTGTTTCAGTTTGCATTATCCAAGAAAATAATGATGTTGAGCATCTATATAGGTGCTTATCTGTCATCATAATATCTTCTTTAGTGAAGTGTCTGATCAAACGGATGTTCAAATCATTTTCCACCTTTTAATTGGCTTGTTTATATGATCATCATTAGTTTTGTGTACTTGTTTCATATCTGGATATAAGTCTTTTTTCAGGTATTTGATTTGAAAATATTTTCTCCTGACCCGTGGCTTATGTTTTCATTCTCTGAAGAGTGTATTTCCTTCTAATAGCAGACACTCTTAGCTTTGTTCACATTGTATTTATCAGTCATGTCTTCCATGGTTGTGCTTTTGATGTTGTCATTAAACAAATCCTTGCCTGAGCCCCGGTCATAAAAGATTTTTCCTACGTTTTCTTCTAGAAGTTTTCTAGTTTTAGGTTTTATACTAGGTTTATTATCCATTTTGAGTTCATTTTTATATTATATGTTGGGCAAGGTGTAGTTTGAATTTATTTTTTTCATATGGATATCCAAATGTTCCAGAGCTATTTGTCAAAAAGACTATTCTTTATCCACAGAGCTGCCTTTGCCCCACTGTCAAATCAATCGTGCATTCATGTACATGTCTAGCTGGCTTTATTCTTTCTCTGTGATTTGTTTGTCTAATTTATACCAGCAGTATACTCTCATTATTACTGTAGTTTCTATAAGAAGTCAAGAAATCAGGTAGTGTTAATCTTCTAGCTTTGCTCTTCTTTTTCTAAGTTGTGTTAGTTACTACTGGCCTTTTGCATCTTCAGATAAATTTTAGAGTCATTTGTCAATTTCAATTTCTACATAAAAAAGTCATCTGGAAATTTGATTGAAATTGCTTTGATTCAGTTTCAGGCAAATTGACATCTTAATAATACTGAGTTTTCTGACCCTGTACATGATACAGCCCTGGCCTTACTTGGTTCTTTTTACTATCTCTCAGCAATGTTTTATCTTCAGTGCACAGGTCTTTCTTGTACTTGGTCAGATTTATCCTTAGTTATTTAATTCTTTGATGCTCTTGCCAATGGTATTGTTTCTTTAATTTCAACTTCCAATTATTTGTTACGAATACATAGAAACACAGTTGGTTTTATTGATTTTATTGAATCACGGTGGATATTGATTAGTACTCTGCAAACTCGTTAAACTACTTGTTGGTTCCACTAGCTGTTTTTTTATGGATTCTTTTGGATCTTCTGCATAGATGATCAGACCATCTGTGAATAAGGACAGTTTTACTTCTTCCTTTCTAACATGAACGCCTCTTTTTCCCTTTGTGTTGTCTGATTGCACTGGCTGAAACCTCCAGAAGTGATGAAAGCAGGCATCTTACCTTGTTCCTGTTCTTGGGTGGAAGCATTCAGTCTTTTACCTGTAACCATGATGTTAGCTATAGTTTTTCATAGATGACCTTTGTCAGGTTAGGGAATTTTTCTTTGTTTCCTAGTGTGTTGAGAGTTTCTATCAGGTAGGTTGCTAGATTTTGTCTAATGTTTTCCTGTGTCCATTTATATAATCATGTGATCTTTTTTGGTTTTTTTTGGTTTGTCAATATGATGAATTATATTGACAGATTTTTGATGGTCAGTCTACCTTAGCATTCTTGATATAAAGTCAACTTAGTCATGATTCATTTTTAATATGTAATTTGGATTCTACTGGCTAAAATTTCATAATTTTTGTATTTATGATCATGAGTATGTTGGTCTATAGTTTTGCTTTACTTTTTTTCTTGTAGTGTCTTTTTTGTGGTATCAGGGTCATGCTGGTCTTACAAAATGAATTGGGAACTCTCTGCATTTTCAATTTCTAGAAGGATTTCTATAAAATTGGCACTATTTCTTCTTTACATTTTTTGGTGAAATTCATCAGTGAAACCATTCAGGCCTAGAATTTCCTTTGTGGGAAAGTTTATAACTCAAATTAATAACTCAACTTTTTAATGGATATAGCACTTTTCATGTGATCTACTTTTTCTTGAGTGAGCTTTGGTAGTTCCTGCTTTTCAAGAAATTTATCCATTCCATCTAATTTGTTAAATTTATCGGCATAAAGTCATTCATTTTATTCTCTTATTATCCTTTTAGTATCTATAGAATTAGTAACTATGCTGCCTGCCTCTTTCATCCCTGATATTGGCAAAATACATCTCATTGTTTTTTAAACCATTATGGTTGGAGGTTTGTCAGTTTTACTGATATTCTCGAAGAACTAGCATTGATTTTTATTCTCTGAGTTTTATATTTTTTTCATTTTTGCTATATTTGTTATTTCTTTTCCTCTACTTACTTTGAATTTCATTTGCTCTTCATCTAGTTCCTCAAAGTGGACACTTACATCATTTATTTGAGAGCTTTTTTTTTTCTAATATTGACATATTGTGCCTTCCTCCAAACACTGCTTTAACAGTATTCTACAAATGCTATTATGTAGTGTTTTCATTTTCATCCAGTTAAAAATGCCCTTCAATTTTTCTTTTGGTCTCTTCTTTGATGTATGGGTATTATTCATTTTTCAGACATTCAGGGATTTCTCAGAGATCTAACTGGTTTTGATTTAAATTTAACTCGTTGGGGTCAGAGAACATACTTTGTAGGAATTTTATTCTTTTAAATTTATTGACTTGTTTTGCAACACCGAATTTGGTCAAGAATCTTGGTGACAATTTTGTGGGCACTTGATGAGAGTACGTATTCTGCTGTTTAGTGGGCAGAATTTTCTGCAAATGTCAATGAGGTCGAGTTGGTTGGTAGCATTGTTTAAATCTTTTATATCCTTAGTGATTTTCTGTCAACTTTATCTATCAATTATTGAGAGGGAGAGATTGAAATATTCTATTAATAGTGTAATAGTGGATTTATCTTTTTCTACTAATTTTCAATAAGGTGGTATTTTTCTGATTCACTGCATGCCTGGTAATCTTTACTCAATGCCTGGCATTTTGAATTTTACCTTGCTAGTCCCTGAATGTTTTTGCATTTCTATAAATGATCTTGAGCTTTGTTCTGGGACACAGTTAAGCTACTTGAAAAGAAGAGTGTGATTCTTTTGAGTCTTACTTTTAAAATTGATTAGGTGGGACTGCTAGTCAATCTAGAGATAGTTACTCCGTTCCACTGCGGCAAGATCCTACAGAATATTCTACCTAGTGCCCTGTGAATCATTCGGTGTCCCAGGCTGGCAGGTGGGAACAGGCGCTACTCCTCCCTGCGTGAGTGCAGGCCACCGTTCTCTAACCTGCTGGGTGGTTCCTTCCTTGGCCTTGCCTGGTTTCCCCAGACACGTGAGCTGATCAGAGCATCACTAGCTGTCTGAGGATGGTGCTCTGCAGCTGTCTGGGGTTCTTTCCCTACAGCTCTGTCCCCCTACTGCTGTGCACACTCCCATGACCCAGGTCCCAGAGCTATGCCTGGCCTTTCTCCTCAGGCTGTTCGCCACTCCCTGCCTATTTCTCTTTGCACCGCAACCTGAAAAATCTCCCCAGACAGTAAGCTACCGCTCTGTAGAGCCCACTTCATCTGTTCCTGCCCATCAAGGATCGTGGTCCTCCATCGTCTAAATTCTAGTGCCTTGAAAATCACCATTTCTTAGATTTTGTTCATTTTTTATTTTTTTCAAGGGAAAGGACATATTCAGTCCCTATGACTGATTCTGTCTTGGCTTGAAGTGGAGACTTAGAATCTGTGTCCCTATGGAGATGTGGACGTAGGAGGGCCTCATGTCCACTTGGGACCCAGGTGGACATTGTCTGCCCGCCAATCCTTGCTACACATGAATGGTCTAAGAGGTGCTCTCTGGACAACAGAGGTGCAATTAATATCCCTGTGCATATATTTTTAAAGCCAGTTTTCTATTTTGTAAAAAAATAACTAAGTATATTAAGGAATGCAATCTTTAAGTGCCCTTACTTTGGAACCTTAAGCTACAAAGAGTGGCATCAAAGCAAATAACCTGGTGAGGTGCCTGCCTGTCCATCAACCCAGGGAGCCATCATTCTCCTTTGCCCCAGATCCCCGCATTCGACTTAGAAAGTGTGGTTGTGGCTAAACCCAGACCGAGGCCTCCTTCCCCTGCAGTTGCCCCAGTCAGAGTCCCTGAAGTTACTAACATATGGTCGATGAAACCATCGGAAATGAGATAAAAGGATTAAGAGGAGACCCTGGTCCCTCCTCAATATTCCAGTTGGTGTGACAACCATGTTCATTCTCTGAGTGTTGCGTGTCTAGATCTATTTGGACATAGGGAGATAAAGATGATGTTTGTCTAGTTTCATCTTGGAGGAGGACATATAACCATTTCTCCGCTTTTCTAAGGGAAGTTTTGCCTCTGTACAAATAATTTTCTTTATTGTCCCTGAGTTTGAAAGCTCTAGGTGGTAGACCACAGGATTCATTTCCATCCAGGGCTCCCCTCTAGACCTAGGACTGAATTTAATCTTCCCATAAAAGCACCACCACATAACTTAGATTTTTTTTTCCTCTATCCATTAGAACTGTATTTCAGAAACTTGAATGCAAAAATATTAATCATGTTACATAACTCTTCTATCAAAATTATTTTCTACAACTTATCAGAAAAAATGTTCGTTAGGTCATAAGTCCACTGCCTGTGCTAATTTCCTCTTAATAAATTCACATGGGGACATCGGTAGCGAGAGCAGCCCATTCAATCCTCATCCTCTAGAATCTTTAATGCTGAAGTTTCCATCTTTGTACCCTTATTTCACCAAGTTGTTAGCTTACTTGTTGGCATCTTCTGCTCCCAAGTTGAATTAATGAAGTCTCTGTCATGGGAAGTGACCTTCAATAAATACAGTTTCTCATTTTGCGTCCACTTATAGTTTAATAGAAAGTGTCCCTCCATGATGCTATTGAATGTATCTAGTTGGGCTGAGAGATTGGAAATATTTTAGGAGGTGGGTGCAGTAATACAGTTACCATTTTAAAGGACTGAGATATAATTAACATATAATAAGGTATTAATATATACATTTTAGGTGCTCAGTTTGGTAAACTTTGACGATTGTCTACCCCTGTGTAACCCCATACCCAACACAAGACACACAATTTTTCCATCCTCCGGAAAGTTCCATTGCACCCTTTCCAGTCAATCCCTCGCAATGGCCTCATAACCACAATCTTATATTTGTCACCTAGATCCTGCGATATGTGCTCTTGTGCGGTTCACCGCAGCTTTGCGTGCAGTTCCCCGCTCCGAGAGCTGGAGATGATTGCTTCTTCCCTGGGTGCTGTGGCCTTTGGCGCCTGAACAATACCAGGCAATAAAAACCCAGAGTCTTGCATCTTAATCTCCCATTCATCCTCGTTTTCTAAGATGCCCGACTCCGCAGGAGGAGTCTGGGCTCTGTCACCCACCGGGAGGTTCAGTGTGCCCTGCGTGTCTACGCCGGGTCTCCAGCACTTCGTTCCCATTGCAAATTTCCATTAAGAAGGGGGACTGTGAAAACATCAGTAGGTTTTGCACTTCTGCAAAGTAATTTCTAGCTCCTGATCCTTCTTTTCAGGTCTCATGTCAATTAAATTCAACCGTCATCCAGCGGGGCCCCTCTCTGTGTTCTCAGGTGCTGGGGCACCTGCAGGGACTAGTAATTGCCGGCTCACCTGTTTGTTCCGCAGACAGGGAGGAGCCGCTGAGCAGGAGTAACACATATTTAGCAACTTGCCTGGTGCCAGGCTCTGTGCTGAGTATTGGCCTCGTTCCTTGCAATGAAAATGAAACACGGTCTTTCGCCGTCGAGAGCTCACGGCTGACAGCACACTGAGAGGCCACCAAGAACCATTACAGGCCTCTTAGGCCACGTTCAGACCGGTGCCTGCTTCTCTCAGTGTGCAACAGGAGGGGACTTGCATACAGTCTTAGAGCCCGCAGTTCTCAGATGGCAAACAGTGGCGCGGACAGTAATGCCTTAATCCACTAAAACTGGCTGCAGAATCGAACAAGATGAGGTGGGCGTGTGTCCTCACTCATAGCGGGTGCTCAGAGCAGGGAGAGTGTTATTAGTATTATGAGTTGGGACTTAAACCAGCTGTTTGTTGAGGCATAGTGGGTCGCGGCCCAAGTGGGGTGTCGTGCCAGGACCCCAGCCAGGGAGCCCCGAGGGCACGCTGAGTCTGGGACAGCTGGCTGGGGGAGGAGCAGGGACAAGACATGAAATGCCAGGTCACTGTCGAGCTGCTCACTTGTGCCTGAGAAGGACTCACGTCCACGTGCCCCTGAAGGAGCCGAGAGTGTCCACCAAAGGCAGGAAGCGGTTGATGTCCGGGGCAGAGGGTTCCTTGGAGGATCTGGGCTGCTCAGTTTTGTAGTCAGCTCCTGGGAAGTTAGAGCAGAACAGGGGAGGGTAGAGCCTCTAAGTTCACCCTTCACTTTCAGCAATTCAAGACTACATTAATGAGAATAAGATGTACTACCTTATCATGGGGTGGAGGAATGAATAGTGCCACTGCTACGACTGCTAATAACAATAATTGGAAACTAAGAAGGTGGGGGATGACAGGGGAGAGGGATAAAAATTTACCTATCAGGTACAATGTACGCTGTTCCAGTGACAGGCACACTAAGAGCCCCGACTTCAGCATGATACAATTCATCCACTTAACAAAAATGCTTGTACTCCCTGAATATTTTAAAATAAAAACAAACACTAATCAAAATCAGCTAATACTTCTGAGTACTTGCTATGTGCCAATTCTAACTGCTGCATACAGTTTATCTTATTAGGTCTTCTGGTGGTCTCAATTTCACAGTTGCACCTTTTTACGTTTTATGGTAGCGTCTTGGCGGGTCCACACAGCTTGTCCAGACTCACGCACCTGCCAACGGTGGAGGCAAGATTCACACCCAGAAGACAGACCACCAAGTGTGGCTGCCGACCCGCCGCTGCACAGAGCTTGGGGAGGTGGGGACAGGGGACTCCAGCAGATGTTCCCTGGGAAAGGAGCCACAGGGGAGAGCAGGCCATCTTCAGACTGCTCTGAAAAGCTCCGGGTCTTAGAGCAATTCTGAACTCTTAGCTTAATCTTCAGCACTTTCAAGAGCTGCATCACCCACATCAAAGTTACTGCAGCTACAAATTTATGTATTAAATCAGCCATTTAGCAAATATTCTTTGAGTGCTTTCAACATGCTAGGCACCAGCTGAGGCATCGATCCATACACCTCACCCCTGGCCTGCCAGGAGCTCACAGTCTAGTGGGGTCCAGTGAGGGAAGACTGCCCCATGCTGGGGGGCAACTCAGTAAATGTCCCCCAGGCCCTGGAAGGCAGCTGCCCATTCACAAAGCCCACCCAGGCCAAGCCCCCAGGAGTAAACTACACATCACAGGGAAGCACAGCGATGATGCAGATTCAACTTTTAGTCCAAATACCAACACAGGAGTGAGCAGAGAACACAGAAGGCGCAAAAACAATGCAGCACGTAAGTGATGACTGGTGAGACAGAGGCTCAGCCCGTGTCTTCAGTGTGCCAGGTGCGGGCAGAGGTGCTCAAGGCCTAGGTAGAATTAGAGCAGCCCCTGCCTGCCTGAGACCCGACAAAAGTGGACTCCCCACGTAGGAGGCTGAGCACATGGGCAAGAGGCTGGAGGACGCCTTGAAGAAGGAAAGAACCAGACCGGAGCAGCAGAAGGGAGGCCACTTTTGGAAATTATCTTCATGCTGCTGCATGTATCGGACCAGTGTTTATGGCCAGGATGGTGTTTGCTTTGTTTTGTTTTAAATCTTGCAAGAGAAAATAAAAAGAATTCTATTAAAGATCAACCTTCCCCTCACTTTGAACCTGGAGGTCTTTTTCATGCCTGACAGTTCTTTCATTTGCATGTGCAAAAGATGGAGAAAAGTTGTTAGTGTGTTTAAAATATACCTGTGCTTTTTGCTCATTCTAATTTTATTCACTCCTGGCCTTTGCCTTGGGATGTTTGCCGTGGAGACAGGAAACCTAGCCCTGGTGCCTCCTGGCACCTAAGAATCCCCGAGAGGGTGCGGATGGCCGAGGCTGTGGGAAGGCTGCTTTCCTGCTATTCCTTCAGACTGAGAGCTGGAGTCACTTCCCACAAAGACATTCCACACCCGGCTTTGGAAGATCTTTGTACCATTGTTGATAGTCAGTTTCTAGCAAAAATAGTTTTTTGGTTTTTTTTAACTATTTTTTTCCTTACAGTCTCTCTGCTAGATTATTAGGAAAACCCACGTTTGAAATGTGACACTGGTTTTCACATCCTTCAATCAGTTTTCCTGCTGCCCTGCCCAGGTCTAGCAGAGAGCCGGAGACAGGTAGTCTTGAGCTTGCTGCTGCTGGGCGGGCGAGTGTTGGTGGAAACCCAGCCAGTGTCCAGGAGCCTTCTGGACGCTTCCTCCTGATTACTTTCTGTGCAGGAGCCGCTCCGGCAGGCTGGCCGGGACAGATGTGAGTACAGCCGTGCTGTTTATCTAATTCATCTGCCTTCCCATTTCTTCCAGCAGCCATCCATCACCCGTTCCACAGCCCCCTCCGCGCCCGCTATAAAGCTGGGTTCGACACAACACAGCTCCAGGTTCCAGAAAATACGTCCGCCTCGCTGCTCTTGGGCACTGGCCATGAATCCGCCACAGCTTCACGGCCCTGTGTGTGTGTGTGGGCGGGGGGGCAAGGCTCCCAGGACCCTAAATCGCAGCAGTCTGAGGGTGGGCTCCATGGTGGACCCATAGTAGTGGGAGTTATTCTCTGTCTCCCTGGGCACCGGGAGGGAAGAAGACGGAGAAAAATGGCACAATTGGACGGAGCTGACCCTGGAGGAGTCTTACAGATGATAAATTAGGGCACGACTGTCCTGAAACCCAGTAATAACACCCCAAGGGAGTTAAAAGTGCAATTCAGTATAAATAAATATTGAAATGAACAATCTGATTGCATAATGGAGATCTTACCATGTCAATAACAATGACTCTGACAATAGTAAAATCAGAAATAAAAATCACTCTCAGAATTTTCCAACAACCAACCTGCTGCAGCAGGCTTTGCCTTACGTGGCATCCCCCGATATTAGAGGCATGCGGAACTGCGGGTGAGACTGAGAGCCCTGGAGACACGACACCATGCACTAGCTGGGCTGCCCAGCCTCGGTTTCCCTGTCTGTACAGTGGGGATAATGCAGGGCATACCCTGCAGTGTGGGAAGGACTAGCTGGAAGAAAGCGTGTCAGGCGGCGGGCAGTGGCTGGGACACAGAAGGCATCTGACACGCTCCTCTCTCTTGTCCTACCTCCCAGGCTCTCACCAGAGCCCCAGTCACACTCGCAGCCTCACGCCTGTTCTTCCCTCTGCCTTCGACGTCATCGGTGTTTGGAGCCGTTGAATGCGCGCATGCACACGGCCTGGAGCACGGTTGCCTTCTGCAGCCCCGCGTTGCGTTCCAGACACATTGGGCTGCCCGAGCTCTGCTGGGGCAGCCCCCACGCCTGCCGCTGGCCCCTCGCTGGCCCGGCAGGCTGCTTCCCCACGCTGTGCCTCCAGAGTGCCCTCTGCAAAGCGGGCAGCCCTCCCTGCCCCGACTTACTTCTGGGGTGATGAGAAGCGAATGAGGCATAGAGTTCAGGACAAGTGACGCCTTCAAAAACAGTTTTCTGCAGATAGAATGGTCGAATAAGTCCCTAAGGAAGTTCAGACCTGCAGACCAGCCTGCAGCCTTTCCCTCCCGTGATCCTTCTCTCCACCCCCCCAACCGCACCTTCCCCCAACTCCCACCCCCTCCACCATTTTAGACGGGCCCGGAGTCTGGGTCAGGGTCAGGCCAAAGCTAAACGACAAAGCCCACAATCTCTAGGTCTAATTCTTTTTCCACCCGTAGTGGGTTGTATGGTGGCTCCAAAAAGCTGTCCCTGTCCTAACCCCCGGAACCCGTGAGAATTACCTTATATGAAAACCGAGGTGATCAAGGCTCTTGAGATGAGTTTATGCTGAATGATCCTTGTGGTCCCTACATGCCATCACGTGTCCCCTGCCAAGAGCAAGGCAGAGGCAGCCTGGGAAGGACGCAGCGGAGACGCCTGTGCAGCTGGCGGCCGAGGTCGGGGTGATGCGGCCACAAGCCCAGGAAGGCCAGCAGCCAGCAGAGCTGGAGGGGGCAGGGAGGATCCTCTGCCCGAGCCCTCAGGGAGCGTGCGGTCCTGCCCTCGTCCGGAGTTCCGGTGTCTGGCCTCCAGAATGAGAGAACGCACTTCTGCTGTTTGACTCCACCACGTTTGTGGCAGTTTGTTACAGCAGCCACAGGAAGCAGGCACGTCACTTGCCAGTCCTCCTTCAGTGCTGGCCGGGCTCCCGTGCTGCCCACTCACGTCGCTGAGCCCGAGACAACCTGTTCAACCCGTGGGCCCGACGCCCCAGCCACCTGTGAGGTCTGTGGGGAGCGGGCGGCGGTCCGGTTGCACCGGGGCGTCTGGCAGCTGCCGTGTCAGAAAGGGGCTCCCCGGACCCCAGGCCGCCCCACGCCACCCAAGTGGCCACAGGATGTCAGTGCCCACAGATTTCTGCAACAGCGCTTTTCTCTGAAGGTGACTTTCGGTGTTGCATCGATTTGTATCACTGCCAGAACAAATTGTCACACCCACTTCTCAGCTTAAAACAGCTTTATCCTCTTAAAGTTCCATTGGTCAGAGTCTGACGAGGGTTTCACTAGGCTACACGGAGGTGTTGGCAGGTCTGCATTCCTTCTGGAAGCTCGGAGAGAATCTCTCCCCCGCCTTTTCCAGCTTCTAGAGGCCGCCCGTGTTCCTCAGCTGCGGCCCCTCCCTCTGTCTTCAAAGCCGGGCATGTGGCATCTCCTGCGACCCATCGCAGCTGGGAAGGTTACGGGGATGCCCGTGCATGGACTGGGCCCACCTGGGTGGCCCTGGCCCATCCTGCGGCTCAGGCCCTTGACGCAATCACGTGTGCAAAGTCCCTTTGCCATCTAAGGTAACACAGTCACAGGTTCTGGGCACAGACATCACTCAGGGATGTTATTCTGCCTGGCAGAGGCGTAGGCGCCGATACAGCGATAACCACGGCAAAGAGAAGGCCTGAGCTCGTGGTTGATGTATTAGAAAATCACTGGAGCCGCCTGAAGTGCCCATGATGCCAAGCACCAGGGGACAGACATGCCCTGTCCTTGCGGTTCTCACGTGTCTGATGTGCTTAGAGCATTTCTGACGCAGCCACGCCCGTCAGCCTCTTTGCTCACCTGGGCGACCCCTTCAGAGGCTGCCCGGTATGTTCCACTGGATCCCGTTCCCGTCACACAGCCCTGGGCCACGTGTCAGCCTGGCCCCCTGGCCCTGGTGTGGCCCAGCAGGTAGCACCAGAATGGGAAATGGCAAAAGAGCTTAGTGCTGTGACCTTCTCTTGGCCTCACTATCTTCCTAGATCGGGGGTCTTCCCAAGAGCCAAGCCCCCTCCTTCCAAGATGGGGATGCATCTTCGGGGGGCTGTTCAGTAACCTGTTTTTATCCGTGTTTTGATTCACGTGGGCTGTAATGATTTGTGTTAATAAGGACATACTTTCTGCATGAAGGGTGTTTGGATCTGCTTGGGGAAATGAAAACAGCATGCGTAAGCACACGTAAACTGCAATTTTAAACAGAAACGGGAGCTAAAGAACTAGATTGAATAATCAAATATTTTTTAAAATCTCGACACGTAGCCTGTCGTATAAACAGCTCTGAAGCACAATTCCCCTTTATGAAACGGAGGTGCTTAGAGACCACTGCCCTGGGAAAGCTGGGTAAGCCATGGGAAGACTGGCTTCTCGCTCCCTGCGGTGCCGGGCCGCACACCGTAAGTCCCCGCTGGGAGGGTCCCGGCAGCAGGAAGCCGTTTCCAGCTTTGCACACAATTTGAAAAGCCATCCTACAGTCCCTCAGCCCTCACTCCCTTAAAATGACTTTTCCAAAAACATGAAAGGCATCAAAAATTGTTTGCCGTCAGTTGCTAACTGTGGCTTCTGGTTAAAACAACAGTGAGTTTTCTCAGCTGTTCCTAAACGTCTTTTGGCGGGAGACTCGGAAGCAGAAATTCAAAGCTGTTTTCATCGCGGCAGCAAAGGAAAGCGGGTCACGTGGGGAACGCTCTCTGCCTCCCACCTTGCTGCGGCCTCTGGACGTCGGGGCTCAGAGGCCGCACTGAACCGAGGATCAGGGGAGGGTGGAGGAAGACTGGGTTGTGAGGTTGAGGCAATGCCAGAGGAAGGCGGAGACATTTGGTGACGGCAAAGCCACTCGCTGAAATTGCACGTGTGGTACATCAGGTGTGCACCCCGCCATGGTGACGAACGACTCTTTCTTACTGCACAAAAGGTGATGGCCATGCGGCACCTTGGGACGCCCATGCCCACATGTGTGGAGGGACCACGCTAAGCTATGAAACAAGATTGTCCAGCAGGTCCTCTAGTAATGTCCTGTTAAATGTCATTTCGTAGAATGTCGATGAAAAAAAAAAAATGGATTCTCGCCCTGGCTGCTATCCGTGTGGACTTTTCCTGTTCTCCCCATGTCTGCGAGGGTTGTCCCTGGGTCCTCTGGTTTCTTCCTACACCCCAAGGCTGTGTGTGTTGGCTGAGCCAGTGTGGGTGTGAGCGCCCTGCAATGGGACAGTGTCCCGTCCAGGTTGGTTCCCACCTGGTGCCCTGAGCTGCTGGGATGGTCTCGACACCATCCGAGACCCTGAACTGGAGCAACTAACTGGGTAAATCATTGTCTTACTTGTTCTTCATTAATCTTTCTTAAATGTATGCGTAGCTCTCATTTATCTCAATGGTTAATATTAGGAGTGTTTCGAGTCTTTATTTAGCAGTTCGGTGATGTATTTGCAACCACTAATATGCCATAGGGCCTTGACTGTTGTTTTCTGTCAGTCTGTGGTGAAATGGGCTTCCTTATATTATTTTGCTCAAAGTCACAGTTTCCAAGAACCTGTTGATGATGTTAAGTAAAGACTTACTATATCTTATTTTTGACTCTATGGTGTAACCTTGTGGACATGATTGAATTTCTCTAAGTTTTAACTTCAAAGCTGTTCTTGACAGATTCTCCCTGCTGCCTGGTAGCTGAGCTCTAGCCCAGGAACAGCCAGAAAACAACGTGGGCTGGGACCTTGGACACGCACTGTCGTCTTGAAGTATGATCAAAGACAGGTGCAGATTTGTATCAGCCTAACCCCTGCTTGAAAATCAATCCTGGGTTTTAGGATAATACAAAGACTAGTTTTCACATCATTTGTGTTCTCACCTGGTGCTTATTTCCTTGTCCGGAAGTTACATGGTAACTCTGTCCATTAACTGAAATGCTAGTCTGAATGAGAAGAAGAGCAGAGTTTACAGTCAGGACCTGGGGCTGGGATTCCCACGCGGCCACTTCCTGCTTGTGTGATTCGAGGTGCATCACTTGATTTTCAGTTAATCGTTTACCAATGTGTAAATATATAATGTGTCTGATAATGTTTACCTTAAAGTGTTATATCAAAAATTAATTATATGAGATTTGTTAAAACAACTTGTATCATTTCACAGTGATTCAGTGCTGGAATTGATTGATGCTTTGGTTTTGGGGGTAGTTTGTCTCCACCAAAGCTCATGTTGGAAGTTGATCCCCAGTGTGGTGGGGGTGGGGGTGCCTAGTGGGAGGTGTTTGGGTTTGAGGGGAAGATCCCTCATGAAGGGCTTGGTGCTGTTCTTGAGGGAGTGAGTGAGCTCCTGCTATGGAAAGACTAGATTAGTTCTCTGAAAGGGAGAGGAAGAGTTCCCTCCACAGTGAGTTGTTACAAAGCCAGGACATCGCTCAGGTTTCCTTTCCCTTTGAGAACCTCTTTGCCATGTTGTGACACAAAAGCCCTCAGCAGAATTGAGGGCCATGCCCATGAATTTCTCAACCTGCAGAACCATGAGCTAAATAAACCTCTTTGCCTTATAAATTACCCAGTCTCAGGTATTCTTTTCTAGCAACGCAAAATGGACTAAGACAATTGATAATCTCATTTAGTCTTTACACCTGATTTTACAACCTTTCACACACAATCCTCTCCAAGACAAACAAAGCACTATCTTATTTTTTTTTTTACAATTCTAGAATTTATTGCTAAGAAAACATAACCTTGTATAGAGTTTTAATTGAAGATACACTTTAATTTCTCCTCTGGATTTTGATTAAATGCTAAGAACTGTGCCCACTTTCCCTCAATCCACCTTTATTGTTGTAATATATCTAGTGAGAGGAGACCTTTGCTTCCTCTGATGTCTTTTTTTTTTTTTTTCATTTTTCATTTTAATGGGCAGAAGGGCTTGGCTAATCTGTAGCAGAATTATAATATGTAGGGATTTTGATATTGAAAGTGATTGCAAATAATGTTATGCACTTGTGATGGATAGTTTTATGCATCAGTTTGGTTGGGCCATTGGGTGCCCAGATATTCTAGGTGTTTTCATGAGGGTGTTATGGATGAGATTAACATTTAAATTGGTAAATTGAGTAGTAAAACAGATTGCCCTCCATAAAGTGGGTGGGCTTCACCCAGCAGTTGATAGAACGATAAGCTAAATAGGACGAAAAGAGCAGTGTGTGCTGAGCAAGAGAGAATTCTCCAGCAGACAGCGTTTGAACCTCACCTGCAGCAAGGGCTCCTTCTCATGCAACCTTTGGTGGCCTCTGGACTCAAACTTGAACTTTAGTTCTCCTTGGTCTCTAGTCTGCCCCCTTCATACTGGAACTGTGACATCAGCTGGCTCACCCTGAAGATTTTGGACTTGCCAGCCTCAATAGTTGGATCTGCTAATTCCTTATAATAAATATCTGTGTGTGTGTGTGTGTGTGTGTGTGTGTATGCAAATATATTCTACTGGTTCTGTTTCTCTGGAGGGCCCTGACTAAGGCAGTATCCTAACTCAGGACTTAAAGTAATAAATAAATCACTAGATAATGGTTGTTCTTATCCATTGAGTACCACCATGAGATGAATGTAGGGAAATATAAACAATATAAACAAATTTTAGCATATTTCTAAGATCAGTGAGTGCACAAAAAATAAAAAAGTTACCGAGAATGTTGACTTTGTAGATCTTATTGGCACTCTGTAAGTGTTTTCACTAAAATTCAGCATGCATTTATAACAGAAAGTTAATGGCATATTTTGGCTTCTAAACACTGAAAGTAATGAGCTTTCTCATGCTATACATTTAAAATAAACAAAGAAACAAACAAAAATTACAAATTACAAACACAAATTTTGAATGTTTCAAGAGGCTCCAGGCAGACTGGTCTAAAGAGGATTGTATTTTAAGTTACGAAATCAGGATATAGAGCTATAAAAATAGCATGATCTACATAATGTTGACAGCACATAAATATTGGCTATTTGCTGTGTATAAATGTAGATATATACACATATATGTATATCCACACATATTCACGTACATATGTATAGCATTTATGTATACGTACACATATATATGAATTTTATGTAATTATTTTATATATGCATGAAAGAAATCTACCTAATTTTTTTTTTTTTTGAGACCAGGTCTTCCATGTTGCCCAGACTACTCTCAAACTCCTGGGCTCAAATGATCCTCCCGCCTCAGCCTCCTGAGGAGCCAGGACCACAGGCATGCAGTAGCATGCCTGATTTTTTTTTTTCTCCAATGCATCAACAAGGCTGGCTAATAGTGTAGGTCAATAGGAGCGGACACCCTTAATCACTGATGTCTGTCTCAGGCTGGAGTGCATTTGTTCAGTGCTGAACAGCCAGCCGCTGCACAACTCTTGCCCAGAAGAGATACTCAGTAAGGATTTGTTGAGAAAAGGCTCTTTATTGTTTCAGTGTTTTCTTAGATTTCTACCACATGTATAAGAAAATAGAAAGACTTAAAATGTGTATTGTTAAAATATGTTTAAAATGTTATGAAACCAATTTTGTATTTGATTAGCTCAGCCGAATTCAGTGAGGACCCCAGGCAAGGTGGCTGACTCTGGCCCACCGCAGGGCACACAGCAGAGAGGGCCAAGCAGAGAGGGGAGCTCCGTGTGAGTCCAGCACCAGTGGCAGAGGGCGTCTCCCTGCTGCTGCCCTTTGGCTGGGGCAACAGAGAGGCCACTGCCTTTATCTGCAGCGATGGAGACGCAGGACTGAAGCCAGACGGTGCCACCCCTGACAGGCCAATGCCTCCTGCCCAGGGACAACCCAGACTCCTAGAATTGTTTTAGAGGAGTTCTAAATTATAGACTAGGTGATATAGGACTATTCCTATTTCTATTTCTTCTTGTGTTGATTTTTATAAATTGAGCGCTTTTTGAAATGTATACCAACACATTGGAAAATTTATGTGAAATGAAGAGATAGCACAACATTTTTGTGTTCATAGGACTTTACTTGTGCCGAGTTTTTCTTTCTTGATATTGAACTCTTGAATTGAGTTCATTCGAAGTTGGGCTTCAGTATTTGAGAGCGTCGATCCATCTCTGCTCTGCCCTCATTCCTGGGCTCACCAGCCCCCCAGAGACCCTAACTGCAGGTCTGGGGGGTTTACCAAAGTCACTCTTGCCTCGCCAGCTCTGAAGTCCAATTCCAGTCCCCCGTGGCCTGTGGTGCTGCCTAAAGCTCTGGGAATTTTGAAGCCTCTCTTGCTCTGTCCTGCCTTTTGTCTCCTCTACTGGCTTCTACATCACTAGGCACCCTTAGCAATTAGCAGACGTCTTGAGGCAAAACATCATGCTGAATGTCTCAGGGTGATCCTGTGCTTTCCTTCTTTCTCTGATCCTGTCTTTTCTTAAATTTTAAAATATTTAATTGACAAATAAAGATTGTACATATTCTAGACATGCAGTGTGATGACTGATGTGTGTATGCATTGTGTAATGATCATCATGATGAAATTCACACACTACACGTTACACTCCCTGGCCTTGTCCATCTTACAAATCGAAGTCAGTATCCCTTGCTCTTGTCTTCTAATTTCCTCAAAGCCCAGGCACCCCTCCAGTGTCTTTTATGGAGCATCCTCCATTAATGGATAAATAAACCCTCATCCATTTATTAATAAAAGCGAGGAAGACCCTTGAAATGATCCGGCTCCTTGGCCCTGTAGGGAACACACCCTCTGAGTAACTGTCCATCTTCTGAACCAGCCTGTGCTGCCACCGTTATGCCATTTTCCTATTCTCACTGTGACAGGAAACGTATATGCTTAGTTACTCTGGATCTAAGAGTTCAGGGTAAGCTGAATTTGGTTTTTTTATTGGTTTCAAATCTAGTGGACCTTACGAATAGGTAGAAGTTAAGAAGACTTTGGAATCCAGTTGAGAGGTAAAAGTGAGAAGACTAATTTCGCCTTGAAATTTCTGTGATTTGGAGACTGGAGGTAGGTTAGGGAAAGTGTGTGTCGGTTGGGAGAGTTTTATTTTTCCAGCTTGCATTTGGCAGAGTTAATGATCTGAAGTGTTTCAATAATTACGAAAGCAGAAAGAGGGGAGCGTTACAGGGTGCAAATTGCCTTATTCACACAATCGCGCGGGGCCCGCTGGACTCACAATGATGGTTATTCACATTTTTATACTTTTGCCTGTTTTTCATGTTGCAAAGTGGCAATTTACTTCTCTGGCAAGATGAGTGTTTTGGTTGGTTTAAATGGTAATGTGAGCCTGGGATAAAGAAAAGCTGCCAATCACGGACTCCCAGAACTTGTAATAAAAGCAATCTGGTATCTGGGGGACGGGGCTTTGAGAGGAATCTGGAGCACCTAAATTGTTGTTTTGGTGGGGGAAGCTGGCGGATCACTAATGGACCGTGAAGCAGACCCTTCAGAACATGTTACACAGGGCAGGAGTAATGGGTTTCTCTCAGCTCCTGGCCATGGCCGTCCACTGGAATAGGTCTCCCCTCCCATGAGCTTGTGGACAGCTGTCAAGGTCAACGTTCCACCCGTGGTGTTGACTCCCGCAGCACCTGGTGGCCGGTGCCTCATTCTCCACCGCACCAACCAATCTGCCTCCTGCCTTGACGGCAGCTCCTTGGCAGTCTTTTTTTTTTTGGCTTTCCCTCCCCTGCCAGCCGTCTATATGTTTAAATGTCTCTGGGATTAGTCCAGAGCTCTCCTTCTTTCTCATCTCTTCCCTACGATTTTTTGCTTAAATGAGTTCATCTGTCCTGCTGGCGTTAAATATCACCTAATTGTCAGTCCCTCCCTCACGCTTCTAGGTGCAGCTTTGACCTTGCCTCTGAGCTCCAGACTCAGCCGTTTTGTTGGAGACACAATGAAGCGGCTGGGCACACATCGATCACCTCCTTCTCGGTGTTTTCAGGCTGCCCCAACCTCCGGCAGCAGGACCTCGAAGTTGGAGCCGTCTCTCTAGGGCTGTGATGGTGTTTTAATTCCCCCGGCCCTCAACACAACTTCACATGAATGGCTGTGCTGGTGACAGCTTTCTGTCCACCAAAATTCATCTTTCCTCCCAGTGACATCTATTCAATCCACATTTCCTAGCCTCATTTGCCATTTACGCTGTGGCCTGTGATTAAGCTCTCTCCAACAGAATGAGAATGGAGGTGGTGAGACCCACATCTGTTCATTTTGAAGGCTCAGATACATGAAGCACTGCTGTGTTCTTAAACATGTAGGACTCGGTAACTATCTCCTTCACCCAGTGCACGTTTGTGGAGATCCAACTTATAGATTCTGTGCTACTTGTAGTTATCTGATGGGACAGCAACAACGGAAAGGAACCAACGTATTTCTTAAAAGCAACTCACTTTCTAGGTGGGTCTATTTGACTACAAGGTAGCCCTGAAGCTTCTAAGCAGAATAAAAAATACGTAGAATAAGAGTAAAATACATTAATGTTTTACTATTTTATCTTTAAATTAGAATCATAGAGCACACTGGCGTGGGCTAGTTAAGAAGGCGCAAGCATTGGTGTCCTATACCGAAGATCTTGGTTCTGCTACTTCACAGCTTTGTTACCTTAGTTTGTTCTTTATCATCTCTAAGCTTCCAGTTTCTCCACTGCAAAAAGGGGATAAAAAGGCCCACCTGGAGGGGTTTTTGGGAAAAACTACTAGTTTCCTTCATGACACGCAGAGTGTTCTAGCCACCTACTCCTCAACCTCTTGGTATTTGAAGAAATAATTACGCTGAAATTTCAAATACTTAATCTTGGGTTGCGTACTCTTAAAAGATAACTTTTAGCAAGCACAGAATTTCCAGTGCAATTCCTATTAAAAATATAGCAGAGTTAGGAGTTAATATTTTCTCTGGAACAAAATCTCATTATTTGAGAACGAGGGCTCCCAAATTTGCCCTTTTTCATGACACAGATCATTATAATTGAAAACGAGGCTGTTGTCCAAAATTATGCGAACACACAGGCAAGGGTGAAGAGCTCTTGATACACATAAAAATAATGACATTCTTTTATTTCATTATATGATTTGGGTCTCTAACAACACAAGTGCAGAAAATAAGAGTCTCAAAAGCTGATGGAAGCTCTAGGCAGAGCCCCCAGCTGTGGACCCTCGTGGCCGCCGTGGCTGCCGGTGGCCAGGAGCGGTGCAGCCCCTCGGCCTGGGCACGGGAGAGGAAGGGCGTGGGGTGGGCAGCACAGCGCCTTTGAAAGGACGTGGAGTGTCGGGCTCCCTGGCGAGGGGCACACACGGCTGACACCTGAATTTGTCATCAGTGCACATCTAGTTTCCTCTTCCTCATCATCAGCTGGTGCTTATTAAGTTCCCACACGCAGAGGAACCACATTTGTTGGCATCACCTTCACCCAAATTTATGTCTCAGTTTTCCTTTGGATGAGGGTCAGATGGGCCCAGCATGCAGAGGCGTTTGGGACACAGAAGCAGTTGCCGTTTGCAATGTGAGGAAGACGCCAGGCGGCCATGGAACACAAAGGCAGGGGACCCACCTGCCAGCCCCGCAGGGGGCCTTTGCACTCCGGTGGACAGAGGGCACAGGTGTGGACAGCGGTGGGATGACCGGATCTCTCTGTGCTACGTGCCTGGCAGGACCAAAGGACTGACTGCAGAAAGCCACAGGCAAGGTCGGGCAGACTTGCACAAAGCAAATCCTTCATGTTGCCCGAACTCAACTGGAAAGTTCTGCGGGACGACGCAGTCTGCGTGGGTGAGTGTGGATACGGGTTCGGCAAACTTCGAAATGCATACATCTGATATCGACTATTGGGCACACACGATTTTCAAACATAGGTCACATAAAATATATTCTGAAGGTCAGAGTATATGTCCTGTTTGTGAGTTAATAAAACTATTCATTTATATATATTTATGTATGCTTTTTAATATATGTATATAGATAATAATACAGTTATTTCATGGATTTTATAGATATTACATGCCAAGGGAGCTAGCACCAAGTGTGCACATGTAGGCTTTAAGAGGCAAGTGTTCAGCCCCTGGCCAGTGTTGAGAAGGGTCCGCTGAGCTGGGCAAAGTGGGCTTGGTGAAGAGCAGCTCTCAGGTGACCTTGCTCTGACACGGCTCGTTGGTTCCCTCAGTCAGAGCTACGGGATCTACGGCTGCCTGAGGGAGGCAGGTGTCCCTGTCTTCCAGGACTGTAGCAACAGGAGGAAGATTCTGTGGCTTCCCTGAAGGTGACTGTTCCCTGGGAGTGTCAGGTTTCACCCATACAGATAATTGTCCTCCCCGAGGGAAGGCGTGATCAATCACGTGTGTCCTTCCCTGCTGGGCATGATCTAGCTCAGCGGTCCTCAGTGAACCGGGACCCAGTTCACTGTCCCTCAGACCGCTGGAGGGCCGTTGGAGAGCGCAGCGCACATTCCACACATGCGCACTGTGGGCCCGGGACAAGTCGGCTGCTAAGCAGGACAGGCAGAGGCGTCAAAAACACCCGGTGGGCTGGATAAATGTCCTCGGCAGGCTGCATATAGCCCGAGGGCCGTAGTTTGAGGATGCCTGATTCTATCCCCAGTAAAACCGGTGCATCCCAAAGAGCTAAAGGGCGCACAGTAAACAGGCTGTAAACAGTATAAAATGATTCTGCTTTTAGTATAGATGGAGGGGAGGGCACACATCGATTCCCCCATGAGCACGCAGAGGCGAGGGCAGGAGTCCTTGGGGAGGGTCTGGTGTAGGCTGGGGAGGAAGGCCGAGAGAAGCCGTGCACGGTCCAGGCAGCTGGGAGACAAGGCAGGCTGGGTGGTCACTTACTTGAGGCCCAGGGAAGGTGGAGGCACACAGGGACTCACCGTGGAAAGGTGGGCTAGCCTGGCGGGCACGGGCACAGGCTGTAGACTCAGGGAATGTGGCCTTGAGTCCTCTCTCCTCCACATGCTGCCTGTAGGATCTCAGTGTGTTTCTAGCATCTCTCTTCTCTGGGGTCCTAATTTGCAAAGTGATGAAAATAATAGAGTTTTCACAAGGGTTGATCCATGAGTTGGCCCTGCTAACGCATGTTGAACAGAGACTGGCACAAAGAAGAGCCAGATTATGTTTAAACCTGTCAACATTTAGGTAACGCTCTTTCACATAACTCCAGCCAAAATAAGCTCTCAGGTGGACCTATTATTTTTACCTGTGGGAATTAGAGTCACAGACAGGAAGGATTTGCAGTAGGAGCCTAAAATCACAGACTAGCAGAAGGAAAAGGGATAAAGCAGGGACAACTGCAACGTCTGGAAGGAGATAGAATAAGAAACGTGAGAAAATGAGGCAGAGCAGTGACGAGCGCCCGGGCCCAGGAGTAAGAGGTGCCAAGGAGGGGGTGTCAGCAGAGGGCCTGGCTTCTAAGGAGAGACACCTTGTCTCAGTCTGGGAAGTTCCTGGGCATGGTGTCCCTCGAACTTTAACATGCATGGCAGTCACCTCAGCGCATCACACAGACGCAGGTGCTGTCTCAGGCGGCCTGGCCTCCGCTCGGGACCCTGCATCTCTGACAAGCTCCGCGGAGGTGCTGCTGCTGCCTGTCTGCAGGGCTCCGGCTGAGTAGCAGGCATCTAGCACTGGTGGCTGCTTTTGGTTTGGTTTTGCCTTCATAAGGAAAGAGCTGCCCACCATTCAGGGAGCAATTTATTTTTATGTAAGATTCTCAGCTTTCCCCACCGGCATGTTGGATTCCCAGAGGGCTGATCTTCCTCCTCTTTGTTGCTGGCTCAGGACCTAAAACTGAAGAGCTCCCTCCTTAGGCGTACTGTCCTCTCTGGGACCGCCGGTGCAGTCCTAGGGAACTAAGGCTCACAGATCGTGCTGCACTCAACCTGCTCTTAAAAACCGCCCGGGACTGTGCCTTACTGGGGTTCGGTTTCTGACTGCAGAGACGGCGATTCTTAAAAAGCTCTCAGAAAATGTAAACCGAATTAAGAAATCTCAAGGGCTTTCGAGGTGGAAAAGTCAAGTATGTGAATTGTGCCTTTTAATTCCATTCTTGGGGTCTCTTGTTGTGCACCAGTTACATGGCAAGGTACTAGATTCCTGGCAGGAAATAAACTATAAATGTAAAAGTCATAGACATAAATGTATAGATGGCTTCTGTTGCACTTAAAATTAGCATTTGGAAATTGCATTGGCATTCTAATTCTGCCATGTGGCCGATCAATTGCTTCCTGGACTAATTTGCTGTCCCCTGTGCTGTGGGCTGTTGCTTTCAGGGAGTGTGCGTGTCAATTTGTCCACTGCCTCTTGCAAGGAGACAGGAGCTGCAGGTGCGCCGAGCATCCTCTATCATGGCTGGGAGGCTGCAAGTGGGCTTCAGGGTGGGGGAGGGGAGCCAAGCGATGACGGATTGTCCCTGGGGAGCCAGGAAAGGAACAGCTCAGACTATGAAGCCGTCTTTGCTAATCTCTCCGAAAGAAGAGCATTGAGCCCAGGACACAAACTGATCCATCATTTTGCCCAGGCGATAATAAACTGTGAGTTGAGGAAAATAAAACCAGATCCTGCTTATTGTAAATTTGTATAAAGGACACGTACACCGTACAGATTTAAAATTAGGTCCCAGTGATGAAAATATAAAGAGTAATATCTTTGCAGTAAAGTCTCCTCGAGAATGCTCATTTCCGTGTCCTGCATTGGTGTCATCAGAGACTGCTCCTCCTGTGACACTTTACATCTGAGTATCTTGCTGATAATCGTGCTCAATTTGTTCCGTCTCGGGGACAAATGGGAGAAATGAGCAGAAGGACTTTGATGCTAGGCAGAGCCCTGAATAAAACATAAGCTGATAATAAGAACAGAGTTCAAGGTGTTGGCAGCGTTTTAACCACGAGCTGTGTTAGCCACGCGCTCCAGAACCAAACGTGAAACACGGGCTCAGTGTTGATTCATAGGGCAGAGGGGCAGGAGAGGGAGAGAAAACCCGGTGCAGTTTCTCATCCAAAATACTCTGTGCGCAGGCAGTGATGAAACAGTCCTCTCTGATGCTGTCTCTCCCTGGTGACACAGGGACTGGCTTCTCGTGCACATTCTCCAAGCACTCCGCCTCCCTCACCCGAATTCTGGGGACATGGCTGGGAACCTGCCTTGAGAGACGGAAGAGAGCACATGCACGTTATTGCTGCAGAGCTGAGATTTAAAAGAAAGCCCCCTTGCTGTTTTTCCTTCTAGTCACTGCCTCCCCGCTCCATGCCGAGTTCTTGGCCCTGTCACCAGCGTTTCTGTTGGCTTCTCAGCACGGCGGCTCTATCACATCATGGTGCCGAAACGGCTCCCAGGAAAGTCACTGAGGGTTTGCTCTTTGTCACCCCCAAAGAGGACCCTGCAGTCCTTGCCTTGCTCTTCTGTGCTCTGTGTGTGGCTCTGCAATCCCACCTTTCACCTGGCATTCCCTGCGCCTTTCACTTCTGGACCTGACACCCTCTGTGCCCCTGTGTTTACCAACCATTTTATCTTGCTTTCCCTTTGCGCACCTCTTCTCCTCGTGAATTTTAAACGCTGGGTTTATTCTGCTGGGTTCTACGCTCCCTTCTCTGCTCACTCAACAAGCTCACTGTGGGAAATTCTGTCCACTTTTCACGGTTTATAACTCAACTCTACGTGCTGGTGACTCTCGAAGCCACACCTGTAGCCCGGATCTCTCTTCTGGGCTTCAGAGCCCCTCATCCAATGTGCTGATGGGCCTCCCGCCACCTGGACAAAGACGGGCTTCTCAACTCCCAGAATTCTGTACCTGGTCTCGCTGTCCCTCTGCAGCCAGCCCCTGCTCCTGGATTCTCCGTGACACTCCACCAACTCGTCACCCCAGCAGCCATCTGCGACCCCTCCTTAAGCCATCCCTGCACCTCACCCCGCATCCACCCAACACATGTTCTGCCAATTTCACCCTTTAAATATTTATGATGTTTCCCCTCTGCTTTTCCTAATTCTTCTGCGGCTTGCAAAGCCTCGTCACTTGGGGCCCCGTCCCACTCCAGTCACATTCTGCTCCCACAGATGTGACTAAATCAAGCACCTGTGTTTGTCGCCCTCTTAATTATGGTCTAGCGATGACTCTCCAGCCCCTAAAGGGAAAATCCCATGACTTAACCTAGTCAAGAACCACATGTCCTTCCCCATCCCTCACTGTCCTTAATACACAGTCTTCACCTTGCTCCCAGTGCCAGGGCCACAGTCACAGCTGGCCATGTAGTGACACTGGCCGATCAGAATAGACACTGGCCACAGCTGCAGCATGGCATGCTGGGTCCTTTCGGGTGGCCCTGGGGAGGGGCCGGGTGGTGGGTGCACTGTAGGCTCAGAGCAGAGGGCGTTTGCACCCTGAACTCTATCATTTCAGCATCTTCACGCCTGGCAGGCCTGCCCCGTGCCCACCAGCTGGACGTCAAAGCCGGCCTCACACACCCACCTCCTCCCATGGCTTCCCCTGTGCTCAGATAACTCTTAGGAATCTTTCAATTTTAGCCCAAACGCGCTATCACCTTGGGTCTCGGTTGTATGTCACCTTCTCAGAAAATCTTCTTGCTGCCTCCTCTGACCACCAAACACACAGTGCATGGTCCTTGCCAGTGTTCCTCGGGGCACCTGTTCTTTTCTCTGTTATTTTGTTATCATTTGAATTACATTTTAAATGGAATTTTAATTTTTCTATCTTGCCCGTGAGGCTATAAGTTTGATGAGGGCAAGACATAGACAATATTGTCCAACATGTTTATACACTTAATAGGTGAGCATGATCTGCGAAACTATCAAAGGCTAATCAAATAGTGGGAAGAAAGGCTCTTCCCTGGCAGGAGGTGTGTAGGAAAATATGCAAGGGTGCCCCAGATGACTGGAAACCTGTGGCTTATGCAGGCTCAGAGCACACTGCCTCGGTGACCTGGAAATAATCTCCTTAAAAACTTCCAAATCCCCCAATACGGTGAAAATGCCTTTCCTCCCCACCCAGGATATCAAGTGGAATTAGGACTGTAAAGGTGTTTTGTAAAACGTAACGTGATGCCTCGTTTTAGAACATCATAATTAAATATATTGAAAAATAGTGTTGGGCTATTAGTAGGAATGTACTATTGAGTGTTTCATTAACAACACTTTTAAGAAGATGGTTTTAGGATTAAAGGGAATTCGACGCAATCAGAAGAAATATTTGATCTCTCCCTGCCTTTCTTCCTTCTTATTTTCTTTTTAAAAACCAGGCTATCCTAAGATCCTCATGTCCTAAATGTCTTAAAATGTCCTCATTAAACCAGGGTATGAATTAGGAATAAAAATGTCGCTATCCTCCCAGATCCCACCTTCAGCCGCAGCTGCGGTCCTGCCGCTCCCACCGCGCCTCTGGGTTCTGGAGGGGACACAGACAGCCCAGGAGGGACTCCCCGACCCACACACGCTCAGCAGCCGCACGGCGGGCGCTAGAGCAAACACACCCAGAATGCAGCGGGGGAGCGAACCTCTGCTGGGCTCTGTCACCTTGTCTCCCCAAAGTGGGTTCTCCGGATTAACAGAGAAGACAGAATTCAAGAGGAGAACTAGTTCCAAGATTGTCACATTTCTTCACCCTTTGATGACAAAGAAGCCTGTTATCAGTTTTCTTCTCTGGAGAACAAGTTCACTAGTGTAAGCAAGGTCATACATTCAATCCATTCCCTATCTCTGAATAATGCCAATTAAGAAAGATCTGGATAGAAATTATAATTACTCCAGACATACCTCGTGGCATGAAGCTCTAGGTTACTATAGATAAGATACCTTCTGATGTACTTTTTACTCATTCCCTTGTCTTCATTTCTGGGAAAATTCACTTCCAAAGCTGTGTCACTTAGAGAGATAAATATCACACCAATAATAAGACTAGTCTGTTAAGGTGGCTGAAGGAATTTTTGCTGTCATAGAGGTGTGTGTGTGTATTTCCTTTGGAAATTGTGTTCTGGGATAAAATTATTTTTCTATGTAAGGTAACCAAACTTAAGCTCTCTATAATTAAAAGGACCAACTGTAACTTGGACAGTGCGGAAGGTAATAAATCCACATTGATAGATCGCTAAAAAAAAAAAAAAAAAGAGGAGAAGCCACACTGCTCTGTGCTTGGCCAAGAAGAGGAAGCAGATGATTTCTGGGAGGTTCTAGAAGGTGCTGGGTACACTGAAGTCACTGCACACATATTTATAAGCAAAATCCAGTGTCCCAGGCTCTCTCTCTGGCTGCCAACACGATTTATCTTATAGACATAACACCACATCTGGTATGAGGAGAGAGATATTTGTCTACAGGTACAATTTCCACCTTCTGTTAAAAGAAAATTAGTATTTCCTGTGTGGAAGATGGATGGGGAAGAACCGCAGCCATGTTAAAATATCAACGGTCAACCCAGTGTTGGTTCAGCCTCCTGAAATTCAAGTAGTTGCATCAAAAGCAGCAGGAGAGACACCTGGAGTGACTGGGAAAGGTGTAGGTGACCTGTGTGGTCCACCTTCATCCTGCGCTTTGAGGGATGTGCAGGGTTTGCTTTCCCATCCTGGACGTAAACTTCCCAGCACGTCAGCTGTGGTGCCGGCCGGGGTCCTCCACGTTAAGGAGGGTACTATGCTTGCCGCTGTTAAACAAACGTCATTCAAGGAAAATGCTCCTTTTGTTGTTGATATGTTATTACGATTTTAGCTTCCTAACACATTCACCTTTGTGATTTCCCTTATCTGTGGGTAAAGTTGGTATATCCTATTGGAACACGATATGCTGAAATGCTGTGAAAGGTAAATGTTCTGCATCAATGTTCAGGAGTATATTTTTTTCTCAGGAATGGTGCTCATGAAAAGGGAATGGCTTTCTTGGTGAGATGAACACTCCCATTTACAAAATCATCAATGATGGTTAATAGAATTTGTGGGAAATAGAGGAGGCCAGTAAATAGATATTTTATCTGTGCCTTTGAGTCTGAACCTGACGTTGACTAGCCGTGTGACTTTGGGCAAAGGAATTAGCCTCTCTGAGTCTCAATTTCCTCATCAGCACAATAAAAAATTTAGACCAAATTGTCTCCGCTTTATTCTAATTTCAGAAAAATTTTATGACTCTGTGATTCTCCTTTTGTGTATTGGCTTTACTTCCTGATCCAATCAGCAAGTGGATATGCAGTGAACTCTGCCAGGTGTGGGGTTAGGGCCTGGCCTCAGGAGTGTCCCCGACTGTTGAGTTGAATTGTGACAGCTGAGAGAGAGGGACTGTCTACCTGGAGTGCTGGAATCCCCCGGATATCCGGTGGTCCCCACCTGCTCGCTGTGTGCTCTGGGCCTCCTGGAGCTTCCGACAAACTGTCTCTTTCCTGGGTACACATGGCAGGTGAGGATGGATGAAGAGTTCAGGGAAAGTAATCCATCCCTCAAGCAGTGAGAGGGTCTTGCCACCTTGCCAGATGACATCGCTCCTCATTCAGCTCTCATTAGCACATCCAGCGTGCTTCCAGTTTTTAACGGTGTGAAATATTTTTCACATGTGCCCATCTAGTGACAGTGGCTTCCAAGCCAATGCATGGTTTTTCCTAATCTAGTTCCAAATACATGGAAGATCTCATCGGCCCTTTGTTGTGTCTACTGACCTGTCAAATTTGCAGCTTCAGTGGTCCTCTGCATGTCGGAACTCTGTGTTCTCTGATTCACGTTCACAGTTTTCCTGGTCAAAGTGCTGCAGGTTGAGCAGGTCAGGCCGCTGTGGCCCTGGGCTTAGAATAGGTGGCATGGGGGAGTCACCAGAAGGAAGCTGCAGCTCCAGCCTTTGTGTCAGTCTCCTAGCCGGTGCCAGGCAGTTCAACACCAACTGGCTGGTTTGAAACAACAGGGATTTATTGTCTCACGCTATTGGAGGCTAAAAATCCAAAGTCGAGGTGCTGGCAGGGCCATACCATGTCCAAAGGCTCTAGGGGAAGATCCTTCCTTTCCTTCTTCTTAGCTTCTGGAATTTACCGGCAGTCCTTGCTTTCCATGGCTTGTAGACACATCACTCCGATCTCTGCCTCCACCATCACAGGACATTGTCCCTGTGTGTCTCTGTGTCTCTTCTCCTTTCCCTACAAGGACACTAGTCACACTGGATTGGGGTCCATCCTAATGACATCATCTTTGCTTGGTTACATCTGCAGCTCTGTTTTCAAATAAGGTCACAACCACAGGTACCGGGGATTAGGACATCAACACACTCTTTTCTGGGGGAAACACTTCAACCCACAGTGGCATCTCAGCTGTCCCTGGCACAATGCCAGGGAATGAGAACTTGTCATTTCTTCTTTATAGCAAAGTGCTTAGTACATCTTAAACTGCATTTTAAAATACATTACAAATTTACAAATGACTCTATTCAACCCCATCTGAAGTGTTTGAAATAACAAATTATTTGAAATTCAAATTTATACAAAACCTCCTTTGAAGAAACCAGGATTAAGAATCATTTTCCTCTGACGTGTTTGCATGCATCACTGTGAAGATGAAATACATTTTATTTCAGATAAAATAAATCAAACCAAGCATGACCTAAAAACTCCACAAATATTAAACGCCCGTCTAATTAAGGATTGGAGTGCTGTCATTGTTTAATTTTCTTAAACAATACCTAAAATGCCCCAATAAGTTAGAAATTGTCCTTGTTTTCATTGGAAGAGTTTAATTACTTACAACGGAAACAAAACAAAACCAAACTTTGGCTCCCGAAGCAGAAACCTACGCGAATAGAGGAAGGGGAAATTGTAAGCCACAAAACGTAGCATTAGTAGATGATGACACATCAAAAGTGAGTTTAGAATGAGAAAAATCAAGGTCAGAGCTGTGGTCCAAGGTCTTCCCTGAAGTATCTACTGCTTCATTTTAGCTCAGCTGCACTGAGCGTTTCCAGGTGGAGTTTCTCCTTGACATCAGATTTCTGGTCAACAGTTGCCACCAGAAACAATCATCAGTAGTAATAAGTGCTATGTGTGCAGCAGTTTTTATCCAAGCAATCTAAAGCAGTATGAATGGCTGGAAAGTCAACCAATAGGAAGCCGGTGGTCTTCTTGCATTGCCCTCAGAAGGAAATAGTGATGAATGCATGTTTACTTTCCTTGTGTCATGTCTATGAGCTGTAGATGTTGCCCCTGCGGTCTCCCTGCAGTGTTCCTGTGGTAGAGGGAGGCATGCTTGGCAGTCCAGTTGCAGATAGTTTGCTCTGTGCCATCATTTCTCACACTGCCCTTGGAATGCTCCGTTGATGTCATTGCTGACATTATCTAACTCGAACCTCAGCTTGTTATTTTGCCTTGGCCAGATTAAGTCAATTCAGAGTAAATTCTCTTTACACATCTCTGGAAAATTAAAGCCATTTTACAAGAATGGGGGTGTTGGGGGGAGTAGAATATAAATAATATGCGATGATAAATAAAACAAAAGGACATGATTTGACATTCTTTAACGTGGATAGCGATAAGAATAGAAGCATCACCAGATGAAAGGGTTATTATGGAATCTGTGTATCTGTAAACATACACCTGACTGTAAGAGAATCCTTTTTTCATGTTTTCTTGGAAATTTTAAAAAGTATGTATGCACTTTTATAAATTTATATGATTTTAAAGGCATTGTAGGGGACTGAGTATCTCTAAAAAGCAGTTGCCAAGTATTCAGCATTATATAGGATCTTCTTTTTTGTTGTTGCTGTTGTTAGAAGGACTATATTTATTTTTTAAAACTGTGCAGATGGGTCATTGACCAAGCAGTTCTGAAAAATAAACCTAGATTGTAAGAAAAAGGAAATACTGTTGGAGCTTAATCCAATGTAATTCTGGGATATTCCATGAGTCAGAGAAATGGGATACATCATGAGAAAATTAAACTGTCATGATATTAATACAGAATTCTGCTACAAAATGTTTTCAATCGAATGTTAGATACAGTTAGAATCATGCCTTTGGGAATCAGTGAGATCACACATAAATGTTTTGTTCTGTTTTGTCACAATCAAGAGAGTGTGCCCTTGTGTGACAATCCTGTGTGTGTGTGACAATGTGTGACAATCCCTCGTATATGTAGCACAAGGAAATGGAGCAGGTCTCTTTGCAGCCCCCGTTCCTTGCCTACAGCACAAGGAGCAATCTCCCAATAATGTCGGCCTAACTTCTCCTTCCCTTTTGCCTATGTTACAGCATAGTTTGGAATTAAAATCAGTGCAGACTTTTCTTAGATGGATTAAGCCGCTAATGTCCAATAGATCATTCTTCCCTTACTTTGTGTCTCCTTTTTTTATTTCAGCATATTATAGGTGTACAAATGTTTAGGTTACCTATATTGTCCTTCCCCCCTGCCCTCCACCTGTGTCAGAGCTTCAAGCATGTCCATCCCCCAGACTGTGAGCATCGCACTCATTATGTATGAATTTCTGTCTCTTTCTTAAAAAAAAATTATTTATTTATTTTTTTTATTTCGGCATACTATTTTAGCGTATTATGGGAGTACAAATGTTAAGATTACGTATATTGCCCGTGCCCCCCTCCTCCCTCGAGTCAGATCTCTCCCATATTTTATTTTTGTATAAAAATATTAAACAAAACAGTCCAAACTTCTCTACTCTGGCAGCAGATCACTACGACTGCATTCCTTACTCAAAACTTGTTATAAATATTCGCAGTGTCGCAAACCCTCAATATTCAATGCCATTTTCTGTTTTATTATGAAGCAAGCCTGTGTACTCCTCACCACCCTAAATATGAGAAAACAGATTGAGAGCCATTATAAACTGAATGTTTGTATCCCCTAGAAACGTATATGTTGCAACGTATATCCCCAGTGGTGTGGCGTCAGGGGCTGGAGTCTTTGGAAGCGATCAGGGTGGAGCCCTCATAAATGCAATAGTGCCAGTGTGAGAGGAGAGACAAGCTAGCCCGCCTCCCTCTGTCTGTTTCCCCCATGTGAGAACACAACAAGTCATCTGTACACCGGGAGGCAGGCTCTCACCAGATACCGGATCTGCCAGCACTGTCATCTTGGTTTTTCAGCCTCCAGAACAGTGAAAAATAAATGTTTGTTGTTTAAGGCCCCCAGTCTATGGCAATTTGTTATAACAGCCCGAGGCGACTAGAACAGGAGCGTTTAATTAGCAAGTGCATGAGTGAGAATTTCAGGGCTGGCCACAACAGAGGCCATGACTCGAGCCACTGCGCGGTGACCTGTTTACTACTTACGGGTACACAGCAGTATCTCAGACATGTTGAACAATTCCCTGAGTCTCTTAATTAAAGTTGTATGCAGCAAATTCATTGTGAAATATATTACTGACATATTTCCATTGATCACAGAAGCAAGATGGTTCAAATGTAGGCTTTATCATGTCACCTGTCACTAATCTATTCACCAGACACCTAAGACCCAGCCTACTTGCTAGGATGAAGACATTGCACAGAGTAAACTCTTAATTAGATGGAAAATAAGCCGAGAATTATCACAAAATATGGTTCCAAGTACATTATGGATGACAACAACTGTTCCACTAACACTACTAAAAGCCAGTGGCAACGCGCACAGTCTACATGTTTGAAAGGGCAAGTTAATTCTCAAAGCATCCTGAATTAATCTTCAAGCTTTTCCATACTGCAAACACCCAACTTAAAGTTCCAGAGAATGGCATTTCATAGACCTTCCTCTTTCCAGTGTTTTTTTGTTTGTGGGTTTTTTTTTTTTTTTTTTTTGGTTGTATGGCATTAGAAACTTTCATAACCTTTCTGGGCTTTAGTTTTCTACAGATATAGTTGTCACATCACTATTTCACATTTCATTGAGGATGAAATCAGATATGGGACATGTCAAGTTTGGTTAATGTAAGATAATTCTATTGTCTCCCTTTTCTCCCCACTCTATTAAAATTCTCCACTTATGATCATAGGGTTAGTTGCCCTCAGACAAACACTGAGAAGGGTAAATTGAAAAGCTTGGCATATCTTCTTTTCTTAAGTTACTAGAGAAAGTTCCCATCCCCCGCTTCAGTTCTGGCCTTGCTATTGGGAGTTGCTGGTGGACACAGGTTCCCGAGTGTGTCACAGAAGTGCACTGCGGCTCCCCTAATCCTGTGCTGAGGGACACACCCGCCTGTCAGAAAGCGGCAGGTTAGTGGACAAGCCCAAGGAGCTATGTGCTAACATGCTACCTCCTCCTAGGAGAACTCCCTTCCCATGTGTGTCTTGTAAGACTTTGAAGTATAAGAATTGCTGAATCAATCTATCTCCATTTTATATGGAAACTTCCTGATTAAACACATTCCCATCACCAAACAACTCCCTTCCCTAAGAAGCATTCAAGATTCAAAGGGATGGGAAGATTATATATATATAAATGCAACCTTTGACATCAATTGAAAGATCTGGGTCTTCCGTGGTATGCTCCAGTGACCTGGCCAGTTTCTGGGGGCACCTAGAGAGTTCCTTGGACAAGAATCATTCACTGTTAGTGTCAACAAGTGTGCTGATGGATTTAGATATGCTCCTCCATCCTGGAAGCAAGAATACTGATTTGATCAGCCCCCCTTGGTAGGGCATACCGGAATCCACATATACGATCCCCGTTCTGTGATTCCCAGCATCAATCGCTCTGTGATTCTGGGGCAGAGTTTGCATGCATGTGTGTGTAGCACATGTGTGTTGGTTTGCAACAGACCAGGCTCTTAGGACCAGCTGCTCAGCCCTCTGTGCTCTATTCCCCCAGCTGGAGCTGCACAGTGGTACTTTCCTTAACATTTTGGAAGTCAGGGTGCATCTCATAACTGATTTGTATATTTAATGTAATTCTTTTCCATTTGTGCTCTGGAAGGTTTTTATTAAGTCGATAAAATGTTTCAGAATCATTGCCCTCTGAAAATCAACAAAATAGAGTGTGTACTCCCAGGCACGGAGCCTGAGGAGATAAAATGAATCCCAACATGATATGAATGCTGCTGTCCCACTCTCGGGATACAAGCTGCATCAACTTCAGGGCATGCAGGTCACCATCAATCCATCTCCACAGATAAGGACATGCTAGAAAGCTGCAAAAGCTCTGTTCCAGAAGACCAAGATTTGGAAAATTAAACTCTCTTCATGGCTTTGTTTCTTAAACAGGTTTCTTGCAGCTCATTCAGTTTAATCATTTTCCTTTCTAAGTAGAACTCACTTAAGTGATCACTTTCCTATGGTTGGAAATACACTTTATAGTTAATGAAATGGCAAAGAACTTGATGCACATCAATTATTTTCTTGTTTTGCTTTATTTTAAATGATTTCATTAGAACCATTCCTCAAACAGGGGACACTAATAGGTCTAGTTTAAAGTCCTTTATTCACATGCCAAGCTAGCTCTGACAAATGAGACAGTAATTATAAATATTAGCAAGGTATGATTATACTAGTCTCACAATCAACTCATCAACATTTTTTATTTGGTTAATTTCAAAAACATATAATATTCCAACATTATTTTATTCACATTTCCCTGGTTGTTCATGACTTGACAATATTTCATGTGTGTTGTTTTACCAATTGTATCAGTGAGAATTTCTACTTTCAAGGTACCAATGATACAGAATCAAGCAGAACAGGTACACATTTTACCTTCTGTGCAATCTGGCTCCTGCAGGAAGCAGAGCTTGAGACAGAGTTGGGATGCAGAGAAACGTAGGAAGAACAGCTGTGAAGGGTAAGCGGGGAGAAGGGGTGGGTGGAGAGCCTTGGCCAAGAATGAGAGGAAGGGAAGGACGGGGCAGGAGGAGCCAGAGTGTGGAGACTCCTTGGGAGCATCTTGGCCAGCTCTGTGCGGGGTCCTGGGCAAAGAATGGCCCATGGAGGAGGCCAGGGCTGGACTGTCCCCACTGCACCTCTCCTGCCATGCTCGGTCACTGTGTAAGAGCTGCCGGGGCGTGGATGAAGCAGTGACTCCCACGGGCGGGGCACCTGCCGGCTGTCAGCTGCCTACGCTCTGAGCAGCAGCTGTGCCTGGGAGGGACAGGGGAGCTAGGTACCTCCTGGCAACCACTCCTTCTAGAGCTTACGTTACAGTCAGAGGGAAGGGAGATAAGCAAGTAAGTCGCAAACACTGAATTCCGAGTGACTAATGCTGGGAGAACAATAAAGCAAAGCAGGACATGCACGAGGGCAGGGAAGTTTACCGTTTTTATGTTATGTTGTCACGTTCATTTTCACATCTGTCAAGTCCTTGCAGAAAACAGGAGACATTTGAGAAGACGTCAGAGGGAGGTGCTGGAGGAGCCGTGGAGACCAGGAGCTGTCCAGGCAGCGGGAAGGGAATGGCGGGGCAGCGGGCACAGCCGGGGGAAGGGGGCCGGGACCAGTGGAGGGAGACGAGGTCCGAGGCTGCCCTGCAGGCTTTTGCTCTGGTCAGGAAGAGAAGCCACAGGAAGCTTCCATGGGAGAGTGAGTGTCCCAGCACGGGGGCTACACCCCCAGGCTCCTGCCAGTCAGTGATGATGGTGGCCACCCACGCCCAGGCATTTCCAGCAGCCCGCATGTGTAGGAAACATCTTCAGTAGCCCAACGGTGAAAAAAAAGAATCCGAGGGTACCTGGATCATTTTTATTTCAGTGATCTTTGCAAAGTGAGAGTTTTCCTGAAAGACCTCCAAATTGAATATCTCTAATCCAAAAATCTGAAATCAGAAATGCTGCAAAATTCAAAACTTTTTGTTTGCCAATATGATGCTCAATGAAAATGCTCATTGGAGCAATGTGGACTTCAATGTTTTGGATTAGAGATGCTGGACTGGTGGTTTCAGTAAGAACAAAACTATAGAATGTTTTTATAGAAATGCAAATTTTATAATGCAAATATTCCAAAATCTGAAAAAATCTGAAATCTGAGACACTCCTGGTCCCAAACATTTTAGATTGGACATACTCAATCCATAATTATTTATGCTAAAAACAGCTCTTAGTTGATCTTTCCTCTTGTTACTTCATTTGTTTATTAGTTGCTTATACTTAATCGTCTTAGAAATACTTCCAGTTCTTACAAATAATTGTGCATTCTCATGTGCTCTTATTTGCTTTCTTGCATGAATTCCTCTTTCTGCTCTTAAGGACGGGTGGGTGCCCTGCCTGTTTCAACTCACCCTCTGGCACATTACTTCTTAATAAAAGACAGTTCTAGAACATGTTTTAAAAAATAAATAGAATCCCCAAATAACACAATCCTTCATTTTTTCCAGGAAGAATATTTTTTAAATGCTTTTGGCCAAATTAAATGTGTTAATTCTTCTATGATATGGTTGAAATTGATTTTTACTTAATAAGTTTTCCTTTACCACATGTTTAATTTTATATGAAATAAACCAAGTATACTAATTTGAAAATACTAATTTTCCTTTCTCTGTTGTTCTGAAACAATGTTATTCAAAGTCTTCACATCAAAACATTGTTTCTAGCACCACAAGAAACACTTCTGACTCATCAGATAGTTTCCAGAACACATTGTATTCGGTTCTATTTAAATACTTTGTAATACTGCCTTTCAGAATTCATTTACGGGTGTTGACTCATCTCTACTTTACAGAGAAGGTGAGTGGATGGCTGGCTCAAAACGCCCGGCTCATAATGGTGGACTTTCTCTCAACCCTGGGCTGTGTGGGGACATAGCCACATTCTCCACCATGCTGGTACTATTTTTCTACAGTTTTCTTTCTATAAAAACATTCTGTAGCTCTGTTCTTATTGATGAATTCTAAAACCCTTCCCTAATGTTTCATGAAAAAATCATATCCAAGCTAAGTGGAATCCATCAATTAACCTGCTAACAGCTGACGTTGTCACAGCCAGCCTTCCACCAGAGAGTGGCACATCGATCTCTTCACCTAAGGCCGTGGCAAGTACGTTAAAGGGAGGCAAAGAGACACAGGGGAGAAGTCCACGAGATAGAAGCAGAGGGAGCAAAGTCAGAGAGAGAAGATGCTTTTATATTTCCCCCAAAAAAGCTTTAGTCATTTTCTTTGTAAAGGTCAGGCATCTCTTCTTAAATTGGTTTCTAAATATTTCATATTTTTGTTTCTATTGTAAATAGAATTCCCTTATAAATGATGCATTCTAGGTTGCTGCTGGTATGGAAGAATGTAATTGATTCTAGGTGTGTTTATTTTAGGTCTTAATGAAATTTTTATTAGGTCTGAAGTTTTCTAACAGAAATGTTTAAACTTTCCAAGGATGCTATTATATTTATCATTACTTTTTTTTTTTTTCCACTTCAGTTACTAACCTTCTCTTTGTTTCTTTTAGCCAAAGTAGCTCAAATACTGCTCCTGGTACAACATCCTGGCTTTATTACTGATTTGAAGACTATTTCTACAATGTGTCTGGTGGTGATTATAGCAGTGATAACAGTAAGCAGCAGCAAACACTGCCATAGTGGTTACTACGTGCAGGACACCACTATGAGCATTTCATCTCAAATTACTAAAGTGATTATTATCACGATGTAAATAAGGAGGGCTTGGAGCACAGAGATGTGAGATAACCAGCCCAAGGTCACCAAGATTTGAACTCCAGGATTGGACACCTGAGTCCATGCTCTTAAATGCTAGACCAAGAACCCCACTTTATTATGCTAATGACATATTCTTCTCTTCCTACTCTAAGCAGTATAGTTTTAAATTGGTATTAAAATGTTTCAAATGGCTTTTTCACAGATACCAAAGTGATTTTATGGGATAACTTTTGGAGTATAATATTTTAATAAATTTGTTCATCTGGAATCACCCTTGTGTTTCTGAAACTTATTGTATTCTGTCATGGTGCATTGTTTTAATATGCTGCTCAATGTGATATATTTGAGATTTTGGTTCTTATGGTCACAGGAAAGTTTTGTTCTAAAATCTCATAAATTTGCCTGCCTTCTTATGAAGGGGCAATGCTTATCTACAACATTGTACCAAAAGGAGACAAAATTTCCATATTTTAGATTAAAAGTACCAAAGGAAATAATAAGCATTGCTAAGTAAGTCTTGTTTGGGTGGAAGTTGGAGCCAGAGCTGTGTTACAAGGAGACTTGTGATAAGCCTGTTTCTATCTGACAATCGGCAGATACTGACGCGGCATTGACCGGGTATAGGAAAGGTGTCAGCAGTCAAGCAGATATTTTTAATATTTGGGAATAGTTACATTTTAGGGACTGATTTAATCCACAAAAAAAAAATTTTAGGGGCTGAAATCTGACTGGTCTTGTCTGGATAGAGCTGTAGAGCTTGTCTCTTCATAAAGTATCTCCTGATGTTTTTAACAGGGAGGGGCTGGGCCTGGCGTCTCTCCCTGGAGGTCAGAGCCTCTGGGCACACAGGGGAGGTCAGGGAGGAAAGGCAGGAGTACAGGTAACAATGTAGCTAGTCTTAAACAGGCAGCGCCTTGCTGGGTAATCTTATTTAAGTCTTAAAATAACACCGTGGGATTACTCTATGATCCAGCAATCCTGCTTCTAGGCATACACTCCGAAGAACGGACAGCGGAGTCTCCAGGAGACCCATGTTCAGAGCAGCATTATCACAACAGTCAAAAGTAGAAGCAACCCAGTGTCCACCAACGGATGAGCGAACAAACCAAACGTGGGGCACGCATACGCGAGATATCCAGCCTAAGAAAGGAAACTCTGACTCATGCCACCGCACGGGGGAATCTTGAGGACGTGTGCTAAGTGAAACGAGCCAGTCACCGAAGGACTAAGACCGTCTGATTCCACCTGTATGAGGCCCCCAGAGTAGTCACATTCATGGAGACAGAAACAGAAAGAAGAACGGAGCTGCCTGGGGCTGGGGGAAAGGGGAAGGAGGGGTTGGCGTTTGAAGGGTTTGGGTTTGAGAAGATGAAGAGTTCTGAGATGGCTGGAGGTGACGATCGCACCGCAACGTAAAGGTCCTTGACGCAGCGGGGTTGTACTCTTGAAATTGGTTACGATGATAGAAGGAAAACCCACCGTGGACTATAAATTGTTTCCTTTTTGTTTCAGAAATAAAGAAAGCGAGCTTGTCCACAGATACGCACAGTCGGTGTCAGGCTGGTGCTGTGTCTGCGGCCGTGGTGACACGGCTGTCACAATAGCCGGGAACGCCGACTCCTCGCAGTGTCTAGAAACTCACAGAAACCCACAGAGATGTGTGGGGTGCAGGCCAGGGGAGGGGTTGCCTTTCTTTATCCTGCACTGAAGTTCACATCCCAATCCAAGGTTCTTCAGAAGTGGAACTGCGTGTGGGGCACTGAGAAAACGAACATATGTGGTTGCCTTAGATTGCTCGGCTGCTATAAAAATACTCCAGACGGGTAACTTATAAACAACGGAAGTTTATTCCCTCGCAGTTCTGCAGGGTAGGAAGTCTCAGATGGAGGTGCTGGCAGACGTGGTGTCCGGTAAGGGCTGCTTTCTGCTCCCAAGGTGGCAGCTGGTCACCGTGTCCTCACATGGTGGCAGGCAGAGGGCAGGCACAGAGGACTGGGGTGCTCCCTGCAACGCCTCTGATGAGGACACTGAGCCTACTCGCAAGGGCAGAGAACTCAGACTTAGTCACCCCCCGAAGAGGCACCGTCTGTTCATGCTGTCACATTGGGAGCCAGGCTGCACATACGAGGTTTGGAGGGACACGTCCTTTCAAGCATTTGCAGCTGCCCCTCACGCAGGGGATTCAGTGCGGGCTGCGCAGGTCACTGGTCCCTGCCGGGCCTCGTCCCTCCAGCTCCCAGAGCACAGAGCACCTTCCTTTCTCCCCCCAGTACGGCAGGGAGGAAGGGGCGCCTCGGCCTGTCTCTAGCTCAGAAACACTGCATTGCACAAGTCCCCGGAGGAAGGGGGTGCCCAGCACAAAGGTGCCAGCAGCCCGTGTACCTTGTGGGAAGGTGATGGCATCTCCAGAGGGACATCTGGAGACGGGACTGACACTGACCTCCTTTCATTCTGAGTAAAGCCACCCCGGGCTCTTTAGACAGCCCTCCACAACCCCCTCTCTTTCCTCAACCCCCATCAGACCCAAATGTGTTGACATCTTTTCTGTCTTCCTTTCTACCCATCCAGAGACCAGTCTTCCAGATCTTCTTCGACTAGCTCTAGGATAACACCAAAATCTCCCCTCTTTTCCCTCCCCTGTGAAAACAATTTCCTCTGACTGTCCAGGCAGTGGAGCCTCTCGAGAGAGGGCTCCACCCGCCAACTACCGAGTGTGGGACCTTGCTTAGTCCTGTTACGTATTTCTTTTCTAGAATGTTCCCCATACGATGGCAGCCAAGGAGAAGAGCGTGTAATAACAAAGAGCATTTCAGTTCTGGCTTTTTTCACCACAATACTGAAATATTGAGGTCAGACCATTTCCTTAGAAAAGAGAATGAAACTACACCACACTAGCTTACATACGTGGGGCTCTTTCCTTTAACTTTGATGCATATAAAACTACAACAATCCAAGCAGAAGTTTATAAGCTGTGAATAAGTTACAGGTCTTACATTTCTCCCATCAAGAAATCTTATTTGTAGACTCGACTATGCTTTCTGTTCTCGTTCCCAGGAAGTCAGGGAAAGGTGGTGAGTCTGATTTACGATGTGGTCTCTGCAGTTTGGGGCTGTGTGCTCCTTCACTGTCGGTTCTGGGTAATGGCGGTGACACACCCGAACGCTGATGGACAGCAAGTGTCCCTTCACAAACGAGAGCCGGCAATGCAACACTAGCCCGCCCTGCGGCTTAATGCTGCACGAAACCGTAAGCGCTCAGTTACTGGTAAATCACAGGAAGAGTTGAGTTTGAGGGGCACCCGGGGGAAACACTGTGAGATGCTCCTTGATCATTGCGGGAGGGGGGTGGCAGGGCCCGAAACTGGGGAGCAGAGGAGCAGCAGGAGGAGAGCAGGGCGGGCAGAGCGAGGTGGCAGGAGACAGACTTCGCCACCTGATGAAGTCGTCTCTGGTCGGTGTGAGCTGCTGTCTTCCCAGGTGCACTGAGATCGCCTTTCGGGGCACGCCATCCACGGCCAATGCGTTATCGGGTGAGAAGAAATCGGCTCCAGGAAGGGAGTGAGCAGCGTGTGGGCTTCACCCCCACATCTCCCTCGGCACGATGAAAACCAGCGTGATCTTCCCTGCCCAGCGCGCCTGTCTCGTGCTCTGCCTCAGTGTGCTCACCGGCACCTCCCGGCCATCCACCCACTTCTCAGTGAGCCACTTTGTGGAATCATGGCTAAGCAATCACGCTATTTGTTTATGAGGGTGTGCACTCGAAAAAATGGATTGAGCATTGGGATGCAAAGAATTGGCTTTCAAGTAAAAGACACAGTGCAGGGAGAAACCCAGGACAGGCTTAGGAAAAAATGAAAGGCCACCCCTAGACTCTTAAACACACACACGATGCTCTGAGGATGAGGCTGGGCCGTGGCTTCAGATCCTTGTAAAACAAAGCCGTGTCTACACTGCTCGCACTATGTATGTTTGTTGCCTCTCTGCTGTGTTTTATATTTCACAGTCATCCTGCTTATTCCATTCTGGAGATTGGGGGTACATATCTTCTTGGAAGCCAGCCACTTTTAGGAGCTAAGTAAAATGTTTCATACTTAACAAGTGCTGTTAGGATAAAAACCGGGTATTTAAGAAGCACGCTGTCTGCTCCGAGACGTAGGGCTCAGTTTGGAGGTAAATATCTCCTCGGAATGAGCAATTGCACAGAGCGCCCGTGCCTCCTCCCCCCGCTGCAGCGTGTCCCTGCGTCCTGGCATCCTCTAGGGGCTCCCACCCGCCGCCGAGAGCAGCTTCGTTAACCTGTCGGCTGCGCACCTGCTCTCGCGGTGATAGATGGGGAGGTCCTCCCCGGGCGAGATGAGACCCCTCCTCCATTATTCATACTACCGCAGCGCTTCAGGACGAGGAGCCATTAGAACAGTAATAAAAGGAGAGACTGTCATTATTTCAACCACAGAGCAGAAAACGAGTGGATTTTCCATAATTACAGACGTTTGTAACAGCCAGGCTCCAGCCAGGAGGCAAAACGCAGAACAGAGCCAGCCCGGCAGGCTGTCCTTGCGGGAAAGGGCCAGCAACAGGGATGGCACCGGGGCTTCACAGCGCCGTGTGGTCCAGGGAAGTGGGGCAGGGCCGGCCTTCCTCTGATTTTTGTGCCTTGATCTCGCTTGGCTGTTCAGGAAGGAAGCTGTCTAATATTTATACTTCTATTTCACTACTATTCATCAAACCACACACTATGACTGTGCTTTCATATTGCAAACCCTGTGCCCTGCAACATATTTCTTAACACATATGATTTCTCATTAAGTGGCAGCTATTATCTAATCTATTAATCGAGGTGATATTTTCATTCCTATTGTCAAGGTGTATTTTGATTTGGGAGAGATGATCTCTTTTCATTAAATCCATTGCTGGTCTTTGGTAGTTTTGGTAGCTGAGTTCTGTTTCAAGTCCAGCCTTACATCATAATATTCATCTGATGTCAGAACCAACTTTTTAACATGACCTTCTAGCATCAGGGCCTGAGATGCAACGCTAGCTTCAGAAGTAGGATCAAGAGAGGAATGCAAACTTTCTTAAAACAGGCTTGAGTATATGTAATTTTATACTTCATGACAGACACTCCAGGCATGACGTGATTTTTGAATCTGGTAAATTTGCTGATTGTTTCTGCTGCTCAGGGACTTCCTGCTGGTAACTGACTCTCTCAGCCTCCCCACCCCACCCCTGCACTCACTGTGTCCCTCTGCCTCATTCTTCATCTGTAAAATGGGCACGTTTAGCACCCTAACTCTTAGAAGAATTGGGGGTTTTGAAGGAAGGAACATAGGTAGGGCACTCAGCTGTCACTGTGGATTCTAACCCTGTGGGAGCACCATCTATTGGTGCTGAACTCTGTAACAGACTCGTAATAGCAGAAAGATGGGGCAGGCGAGGTCTTCTCCCAGGCTAAGCCCGTCTGCGGGGGCCCGAGTGGGACAGTGGAGGTGGACTGAAAGCGAGCCCTGCAGAGATGAGGCCTCACTCCTCATCCGGGTTGGAGGGGCCTTGGGCAGTCGGGGGAGCCCTCTGTCCACAGCTGGGCCCCCCTCACTGCTCCCTCACTGTGCTCGAGGGAGGAGGCATTGGCCTCGGCATCCGCAGACCCATCCTAGGACCACTTTCTTCCAGAATCCACCAGTGTGTCTCCACGTGGCTCCTGAAAACCCCACGGGTCAATGAGGGCGGTGCCCGGAGAGGAACTGTGACAAAAGCGGTGGTCGAGGATGCTGCAAACAGAGCCGTGAGCTCTTTCCCAGCGGTGCACAGCTGGTGAAAATCATTAAAGCACAATAACAGCAATCGTCTTGGGGAATTTTCCTCAGGACGGACTACATGTGAAAAGCAATGTAGTCAAGAAAATCTAGCAGATTTGGGGGAGAACTCTAAGATCTGTGTGTTCAAGCCACTGTTAACTCTCCCCAGCAAAGCTTGGCGGAACCTCCCCTTCAGGAAGGTACGGCCAGGAAGACGGGCTTCCCCTCCCCTCTGCTCTCAAAAACGGATGCGGCGTCTCACTGGAGGGAGAAGCCACGAACTTTTCTCATCCCTCCAACTCTGAAGTGAGAGGCTAGATCTCTGGTCAGGAGCTCTTATGTGTCAGTCAGTCCTTACTCATAGGAAAGACGGGCTTCCACAGGCAGGGCATGCCGAAACACCTGGGCCTCTGTCGTCTTCATCCCAGCCTGTCTGTAGGGAGAGGTTTGATTCTGAGGGCAAGCAGAGGAGATCATGGGCTCCCATCCTTGATCATAAAGCAGGGTGACACTCAGAAAAAAAGTGTGCCATTGTCTTCACCCCGAACTCCAGAGCAGGGATCCAGACATTTTGCCCAAGGGGAGAGGCTGATCTAAGAAAGGATAGCTTTAGAACCCTAGTCAAAGGGAATGACTTTATGTATGGAAAGAAGGAAGGAAGGAAGGAAGGAAAGGAGGGAGGGAGGGAGGGAGGAGAGGAAGGAAGGAAGGAAGGAAGGAAGGAAGGAAGGAAGGAAGGAAGGAAGGAAGGAAGAAAGAAAGAAAGAAAGAAAGAAAGAAAGAAAGAAGGAAGAGAGAAGCCTGGTAGCTCCTCTTAATTAAGAACAAGATAAACCACAGGCCAGTTAGTTCATCATAAAGAAACAAGGAAAGAGGCAGATAAGAAGAAGCAACTGGGGTCAGAGGAAACCTTGAATATTGGCCTCCAACACCACATTGTAGAAATTTGATAGAATCAGACTATGGACCAATTTATACACTAGGCCACCGTAAAAAGCAATAGAACAATCAGATGGCAATTAGTGTGGTCAAATAGCTTGATATTATGTAAAATAAGGCAGATAGCTTGACAGAGAGATTAGAGGAAAACAGTGGGAACACGTGAAACCACAGTTATCTGGAGGTGATCATGCGAGTGTCTGAGGCTGTAAGGATAGCATCAGAGGCTTCACATATGGATGAAATAGATGTCACCAAAATAGTTCAGCGCAGTCACTAAATAAATAAACAAGGAAATGACAACAAAAATATGCCAGAAATGAAGAGGAATTGCTGTAATATATTACTTAAAAATGTTTAGTTTTCATTTAAAAATTCTGAGATACAAAGAATCAGGGAAGTGTGATTCAAACACAGAAAAAACAAAAAGAAACAAAGTAACAAAAACCCCAAGGAACAAAATACTACCTATAAGAAGCCCAGATGTTGAAATTAATAAATAGGCAGAGATGTCATAATAGCCCTAATAATAGTGTTCAAAGAACTACAGGCAATCATGCTTACTGAATTAAGGAAGCTATAATGACAATGTCCTATCAAACAAAAAATATAAATTAAAGGATAGACATTGCTTTAAAAAAAACAAACAAAAATTCTGGAGTCACAATAACCTAAATAAAAGATTAACTAGAGGAGCTCAAAAGTAGTTTTGAAGTAGCAGAAGAAAGAATCAGTGAACTTAATAGAGATTATGTAATCTCAAAAACAAATAAAAAAATGTATGACAAAAAGAGAACATATTGCAAGAGAAATGTCAGGCATGATTATGTGCACTAACACGTGTAATGGGAGTACGAAGAGGAAATAGAGAAAAGAGCAGAAAGCTTATTAGAAAAAAAGAAGAGCTAAAACTTTCTAAATTTAATAAAAACCATAAATCAAAAACTTTCTAAATTTAATAAAAACCATACATCAAAATATTGAAAACCTCAATAAACTTCAAGCAGGACAAACACAAACCAGATCCAAACCCAGACATATTATACTGAAAATGCAGAAAATTAAAAGCAAGGAGAAATTTTTGAAATCAGTAGGAGAAAAATAATTTATCAGGTACAAGGGAAACTCAGTAAGATTAATACTTCACTTCTTGGACATTATGGAGACCAGAAGACAGTGAGATGACATTTAAAGTGCCATGAAAGAAAAATTTTAAACTCTGTTAACCAACAATCTTATACCCATACCTTACAAGATTGAAGGTGAAACAAAGACATTCTGAGAAAAACACAATTCAAGAATTCATCACCAGCAGACTTGCCTTCCACAAAATATTAAAGGAAGCTCTTCAGGCTGAAAGCAAGTAATCCCAGACAGTAATTGGCAACCATACAAACACACACAAACACACAGGCACAAAAACAAAAAGCACTCTTAAAGGTAATTATGCAATGATAATAAACATGATAAATACATACTTCTTGTTCCCTGGACTAATTTAAAAAGCAGCTGTGTAAAATAGTGTGTGTGTATATACATATACATATGTATGTATGTATGTGTATGTATATATGTATTATTGGGTCCATATATAAAAAATCCAATATATTTCACAATAATAGTACAATGGCGATGTGTGGGGACAAAGTTGTATTGGAGTGAGGAAATGATGCCAGATGATAGCTTGAATCCATAGAAACAAATGCAGAGGACCAGAAATGACAAATAATAAGGTTAATTATACAAAGCATATGAATATGTACTTGCTTTCCTTTCTCTTCTCAGCTTCTTTAATAAACATGAAAGTATATAAAGCAATAATTTTAACAATGTATTGTTAGGTTTGTAGCATATATCAATGTAGTATGTATAACAATAATAGAACTGGAGCTATACAAGAGTAAAATTTATATATCTCAGTGCAATTAAGTTCTCATAAGTCGTAAGTAGATCCTGATAAGTTGAGGTATATATAATAAACTGTAGAACAATTACTGAAAGCATACCTAAAAATTGGTATAAAACATCATTAAAGAAATGAAAATGTTACACCAGAAACTATTCACTCAATGTGAAAGAAAGAATTAAAGGAATAATAGAGAAGTAAAATTTTGTGTGACGTATAGAAAACAAAAATTCAAATGGCAGACATAAATTCAACTTTATAAAAATAACATTAAATATGGTTGGAATAAACACTCTGATTAAAATTCAGTGAATATCAGAATAGATAAAAAACATGATCCAACTGTATGTTGTTTACATGAGACACATTTTAGAATCAATGACATAAATAGGTTGAACGTAAAAGGATGGAAATAGATACACTATGAAAACAATAACCAAAAGAGAGGTAGAGTGGCTATACTAATAACAGGAAAAAATAGAAACTTTATAAGAGAAAATTGTTACTAGGGACAAAGATATTCTATAGTGATAAAAAGTGCCAATCCATCAAGAAGATAGAACAATTATAAACACATATGCACCTAAAAGCAGATCCCAAATTACATGGAACAAAAACTGCCAGAATCAAAGGGTAAAATTTGCAAGTCAACAGTAATTGTTATAGACGTCAATACCTCACTTTCAACAGTGGATAGAATTCTAGACAGAAAATAAGGAAGAAAATAGAAAGCTTGAACAATACTATTACCGACTAGACCTAACAGGCTCCACCCGACAATAGCAAAGTACAAATTCTTTCCAAGGGCATGCAGAACATCCTCAAGGATGACTGTGAGATGTAAAGCCATAAAGCAAGTTTCAATAAATTTAAAAAGACTACAATAATACAAAATATGTCTTCTGACCATAATGAAATAAAATTGGAAATTAATAACAAAAAGAAATTTAGAGATTGTTTAAGGACTCTTGGATAAAGGCCATTTTCACTGGAGATATAGCACCTCTTGTATTATCCTGGATAGAGCTGGAGCCTGTTCTATTAAGTGAAGTATCCCAAGAATGGAAAAACAGGCACCACATGTACTCACCAGCAAATTGGTATTAACTGATCAACACTTAAGTGCACATGCAGTAGTAACATCCACCAGATGTCAGGCAGGTGGGAAGGGGGAGAAGGGGATGGGTATATTCCCACCTAATGGGTGTGGTGCTCACCATCTGGGGTATGAACATACTGGAAGCTCTGACTCAGGTGGGGCAAAGGCAATATATGTAACCTAAATATTTGTACACCTGTAATATGCTGAAATACATATTATCCTCATAATATGATGAAATAAAAACAAATTTAAAAAATTAAAAAATAAATAAATTAAAAAGTGCAGAAAAAAAGAAATTTGGAAAATACACAAATATTTAGATATTAAACAACATATTCTTAAATATGTAATGAGAAACAAAAAATACAAAGGGAAATTTGAAAATAGTTTGAGATAAATGAAGACAAATTTTCACATCCCATAAGTTTATGGGATGTGAAAACAGTACTCGGAGGAAAATTGATGGCAGCAATACCTACAATGGAAAAAGTAATATCTCACATCATTAGCATAAATTTAACAAAAACTAGAAAAAGAATAGCAAACTAAACTCAAGGTAGAAACAACAAAAAAGAAAGATTAAAGCAGAAAGTAATGAAACAGATAATAGAAAAATAATTTGAAAATCATATTAACCAAAAATTGGAACTTTGAAAAAGTCAACTAAACTTTCAAACCTTTAGCTACACTGACCAAGAAAAAGAAAAAGACTCACATTCTTAAAATTAGGAATAAAAAACTGATATTATTACCAACCTCACGTAAATAAAACTGATTATAATGGGACACTAAGAACAATTGTATACCAGTAAATTAGGTAACAGGCGAAATGGATAAATTCCTAGAAACATATAAGCTATGAAACTTACTCTGGAAGACATAAAAAAATCTTAATAGCCCTATACAAATTAAAAAGATTGGGTTAGTAATACAAAATGTTCTAGCAAAGAAAAGCCCAGGGCCAGATGGCTGCAGTGATGAATTCAACCAAACATTTAAAAAAGAATTAACTCCAATTCTTCACAAACCCTTCCAAAAAATTGGAAGACAGGGTGGGTGGGGACTTTTCTAAACTCATTCTGAGACTAATGTTATCCTGATATCAAAACTAGACAAAAACTCAAAATAAAAGAAACTACAGGCAAATATCTCCTATAAATACAGACATGAAATCCTCAACAAAACACTCGCAAATGGAATCCAGCAATATACAAAGACAATTACATGTAGTGATTAATGGGATTTAACCTAGAAATGCAAGGTTTATTTCATACATGAAAATCAGTCCGTGTTGTCAACTCATTAAAAAAGAAACAAACAAAAAACAACCCACAGAATAAGAGAATATTTTTAGAAATCTACATATCTGGTAAAGGATTTATATCTGGAATATGTAAAAAACTATTGAATTGCACACTTTAAATGGGTGAACTGTGTGGTGAATGAGTTACCGTGTTTCCCCGAAAATAAGACAGGGTTTTATATTTATTTTTCCTCAAGAAGACACACTATGGCTTATTTTCAGGGGATGTGTTATTTTCCCCTCAAAGCCTCAGCTTGCAGCACACACAGAATGGCTGGGACCCGACAGGGGGAGCTGCCCTTGTTGGTGGGGCTGCCCGCACCTTTCCGGTCACCTCTGGGATAGTAGCTGTCACGATGGGGCAGAGGAGAAGCACTGCTCGTCTTCTTTACCGCTCAGCGACGAAATGCATGGGTTGTGCAGGTGCACCGCGTAGCCACGCCCATCACTAGGTCTTATTTTCTGGGTAGGGCTTCTATTGTGCGAATGCTTAGAAATCCTGCTCGGGCTTATTTTATGGGTAGGTCTTATTTTGGGGGAAACACGGTAAAGGTCAATAGGACCATTCTTTTAAAAAAAGTAAATATTAGGGACCCTCACCTGCCTTCCAATCCTTTCCTCTCATTTCCTATTTTAAATTCACCTTTTCTACCTCTGCCAAACTAAGCACAGACTGTGACCCCTTTATTTGAGCACTTAAACCCCACTACCTAACTCTCAGAAGTGATTGCCTATATGAAACCCCAAGGTTTATGGATTTTCACCTTTTAATAGTAGTTGCATTTAAAAGGGGGCTTTTGAAGAAGTAGAAACCTTTACAAACCCGTTTCTGCACATCTAATGGTGGCAGCTCAGCCACTATCAGAATGATTGGAACTAAAACAATCAATCGATGCCATTGATTTTGCAAGGTCAGCTCTATTCTAGAAGAAAATAAAACCAAACATTCCTTGCTAGACCCTCTGGAGCATTTTGTATGGTGTCAATTAAATCCCGATGGGGGGTTTACATGTTGGCCGCTCCTATAGCACGTGTGACGTTATCCCCTCCCAAGTTTTGTTGACTTGTCACCCGGGAGGCCCCTGGGTTTGTTCCGGATGTCTTCCGGGTACTAGTGCTTCAGAAGGATGAGCTTCACGTCTGTGTCTGGGGTCAGTGTGGCCCTGGGGCCTGGGCCAAGTCTATAGGCAATCCTGGTAGGTGTGGAAGTAGCATTTTTTTTTTTTCCTGTAGCCCCCTCTGCCTTTGGAAATACTTGTGAAACAGTCTGAGGTCCTAAATGAAGATAAAAAGGGACCAAAACCTTACGTTTTTGTTTGCCTTTTTGTATTTTGAATATTCAAAGACAAAAGGCTTGAACAGCTTCTGAACAAGGCTTTTGACTTTCTGCAACTTCAGTTCTTGCATTAACCTGACTTTGCTGTCTCTTGGTGCGCGCCACGAGAACTCTCATTCCAGCGGTGGGGGTGCCTTTATTTCCGGATCTCTGAAGCATAAGATGCAGTCTTGCTTCTTGAGACTGGCTTATGTTGTGATGTGGGCCTAGGTAGCAGATGAAGGAACTAGTAATAGCAACTATCTTTTTCTCACTCCCACGTGCAGAGCAAGCAGTGTTGGAAACAAGCAGCAAAGATTAAAATTTCCCTGATGCCTCACAAGCAGCAAGGAAAGGAGAGTTTGCTGATGTTCAAGAGGCATCAGAGAGCTGAAGCCCAGTGTTCGATTTCCATGCAAGGCCCCAGGCAGGCCTGGTGTCTCCTCGAAGGCCTGGAACTTTGGGGAGACTGTATCCCCTGGTTTCTGGACGCAATGGTCTTCAGTGTCCATTCTTCCAAAATACAGGACAACTAGGACTTTTTGAGGAGAAAATAAAATGAAATAAAATAAAACATGATGCTAAACTGTGTAGGTGTTTATAGGGACTTATCATCTAGAAGTTTCCCCAGATGACAAAACAGTTATCTTATCATTAATAGAACTTAGAGATACGACATCACAACATTGGTGAGAACCAGTCAATGCTGAGTGTTGAAGCATAACCGTTGTTTAAGGAATCCGATTTTCTCCCGTCATAATGATGGAAGATGTGGCATGTAAGTCCATTTGTTTGGCAGTGCACAATTTTATTTTCATACGCTATGTGTAATGTAGAAATATATAAATATACCTTTACCGAGGAGTTTTTAGAGCATTAGTGCTGCTGAAATTGGAGCTCTCTCCTCATTTTTTCTTGCAAAGAAAATAGACGTTTGATCTACACTTGCTTTGCTGAATTTCGTTTGGCTCTTTACACCCCTGCATGTCTGCTTCCTGCAAATGGGGGTCCCATTCATCTAGGGAACATACCCAGGCACATGTGACATGTGCTGTGTGGCCACGGTCCCTCCTAGGTGATCAGGGAGATCCTGATAGAACCCGGGGCCTTGGACACCTTTAAGAGATAGATAGACGTGGGCTGGACCTAAACTGTAATTGCCCCTCCCCCTCCATGGTTGTACTGTCAGAGCTCATATAACATCATCCTATTGCCAAATGGAAAATCGAATATTTTATACTATTCCTTTGTGTTCACATTGGGTTTTTCATCCCTGCTGATACTAGATCAATAATTATCAATAACACAAAGAAAAAAATAAATGCATCTAGTATTCTATGTAATATGCAAGGTAATATATATAAGATGTTTATCTCATAATAATTTAAATTTATCCATAAAGCAAAATATTTCGAGTGCCTCCCTCCCCCTGCCCCTGACCTGACCAGCACGTGAGCACCCACCTCACACCTGGCCTCCCCTGAGCCTGCCCACCCCTGCTCTCTTATTACACGGTCCGCAACTGCACCGTTATCTGGGCCAGCTCTGATTGGCAGGGATGACATTAGTAAAGCTATCAAGATGTGTTTGCTTTTTATTCGAGACGTCATGGGAAGATATTAGAGGGTTTTGAGCAAGATAATGACACAATTTAACTTAGGATTCTGAAGTGTCGCTCTGGCCACTGTATGGTGGATAGACTGTAAGACTAGTTACGAGGTCGTTACCATGGTATAGACGTACACCGCTGGTGGGTCAGCCTGGGTGCCAGCAGCGGAGTTGGAAATACGAGCCATATTTGGCATCTGCTCTTGAGGTGGGGTCTGGAGTCACAGACGTCCCCTGGATATCCGCCTGAACAACCTCAGGAAGGAGTATATATCACTTACGAAGGTGGGAAACTAGGGGGAGTTTGACAGTCAAATTCAAGAGTTTTTTTCTGGACATTTAAAATTGAATATTCCTTTCAGTCAGGTAAGTGGTGAGGTCGGGATTTATGAGTGTGGAGCTCAAGACAGAAGACGCACACTTGCAGGACGTGGTGTTTAATCAGTGGAGCTAAACGAGGTCAGTCACGGGAGGAGAAAATATATGGATAGACAGAAGAGTTCTAAAGAAACAGACCTAAAGGATCCTAAAATTTAGAGACTGTAGAAAAGGGAACAAGAAAGCAAAATGATCTCAGAAGGAGCCTCCAGATAGGAAGGAACACATGTTTCATTTTTCTGGTGCTCTAAAAATGGGGTTCTGCATATCTAAAAAAAAGCAGGGTTCTGGAATGGAGTTTGGTTCATATGGATTATATAAAAGCAAGTCCAGGATGCAATGCAGTGCGTGCTCTCTATCTAAAGATCTGTGTTGCCGTGTGTGCACGTGTATGCACCATGTAGACATTCAGGCATGTATTACATGATGATAAACACATATGCACACATTCCTCCACCTACAGGCACATAGCTGTGATAACACATGATTCCTGGCAACCGGTTCCAAAGCTAACCAGCCTGTTTTACTTTCTAGAAGATCAATTTGACATTTCCATTATGTGTTAAAGTTCAACCAAATATATTACTTTGGAATACATTGGCAGGGCCTTTCAGCCTGTGTTCTCACTGAGCTTCCCGGAACCGGCTGATCCACCACAATTACATAAAGCAAGAAAACAAAATAAGAATAAGTGGGCAACTCGCCCACTGAATAATTGGAAATGAGCCTTATATTTCTGAGCTCTTGCATCTCAAATATAGTATTAGGTTTGCCTATTGCTACATAACAAATTACCCAGTACTAAAAATTTTTTAAAAAGCAGCATTTATTATCACAAAGTGTCCGTGGGCCAGGAGTCTGGTTGTGCCTTGGTGGGTGCCTTTGGCCCAAGGTCCAAAAGGCTGTAGCCAAAGCTCGGCTTGCGGAGGATCTCTTTTCAAGATCTCCCGCATGGCTGTCGGTGACTTCGGGTCCTCCCTGGCTGCTGGACCTCAGTTCCTTGCACCTGCTCCCTCCACAGGGCAGCTCACAGCCCTGCAGCTGCCTTCCCTCAGAGCGAGCGAGGAGAGAGGACCTCCAGATGGAAAACAGTATTTATAAAAAAAATTTATTGATACATAATATCTGTACATATTCATGGGGTATATGTGACATTTTGTTACATGAGTAGCAGGGTGTCCGTCACCTGCAGTATTTATCATTTCTGTGTGTTGGGGACATTTCAAGTCTTCTCTTCTAGCTGTTTTGAAATGTATCATACATTGTCGTTAATGACAGTCACCCTACTCTGCTATCTAACATGAAAGCTTGGTCTTTCTCATTGCGTGTTTGTGCCCATGATCCAACCCCACCCTCATGCCCTCGTCCTTCCCTGCCCCTAGAAGCCAGTGTTTTTATAGCTAATCTCAGAAGTGACAGCCTCTCACTCCTGTCTTTTGTCTCCTCAAGGAGCCAGTCACTAAGTCCAGCCCACATACAGGGGAGGGGGATAGGGTGTGGATATCACAAAGCAGGGATACTTAGGGGCTCTCTAAGAGGCTGACTCCAATTGATATACCAGGAAACTGCTTTTATTGCCATACTGTTCAAAGATCATGTGTATTCGACAAGGAATTTGAAGACACTGTCAGATACTCTATAACCACTTTTAGTTACAGAAATGTAAGCTCCACACCACACACCACACACACACACATCTGGAAATTGGCAGGCAATTGGGAATCAATTGCAATCTATTCCCTACTGCAGTGATCTTTCCCTACATCTCATCTCAGTGCAATGCATTTCAACTGAGCAGCAGCCTCCTAGCAGGGAACAGTAACTTGGCAGTGTAGGTTATTTTAATGAACACTTTAAACTAAGTCTTTACCATCTGTTCTGTTTCCTAATTACAAACCTACACTCATTTGCAGTTGCATCATTAAAAGTGAGATGCTGGCAACATGCTCTAAATGCTGGTCTAGGTTGTCTTCTTGGTTCTGAACTAATTTCCTCGGTTGTGATGTCCCAAAGTACAAGGCATCTCATTTGAGATGAAGACATAAAAAAAAAAAAAGCATTGTATATACAGTATTCAAATGTACAAGACCCATGTCTTGATTCTTTTCTCTCTCTTTCTCCGTGCAATTCTCTTATTGCAAAGAGTAATTCACTTTAAGAAGGATTTTACACTTCAAATTCCCCACATGTCTGGTAATTTTATCTTGCTTTAGGGATAAGGGGAGGATTTAAGTGGAAGCCCTTTAAACAGGAATTAAACTCATTTGCACAATGTAGACCTACACATCTCTCCTGTGAGCATGATGAGGCATTTTGCAGAGTTTAACTCTTCAAACATTGTTTTACTTCTCTGCTTCCCTTCCCTTTGGAACTGTTCATCAAGATGAACTCTAAGCCAAATCAAGAGATACCAAGAGACACGCAGCTTCTGAACTAATCCGCTCTTATTCAAGAGATAGTAGCCAGTTTTGCAACTCAAAGGGTGCTAGAACTTAAGAAAGGAAGGATACCAAGCATTTGAAAGACCACCAGTACTGCTGCCTAGGTAAGTAGACAGCCACTGTTGGCCTTCTGAAAAGTGACAGCCTGTGAATCAGAAGTCCCTAGGGCTCACACCATAGGAAGCTTCTAGAAGGCCCTTCTACCGTCACTGAACACAGGCAGAAACACTAACCCCGCATCAACCCACTGGGCTGCCTACACACCTCGGTCACGTGCTCAAGTGCCTTCTGCTAAATTGGCATGTGCTTCTGGCTGGCAGACAAATAGACAGGTGAGCAGGTAGCAGGAGATGGCGTGGTGTCCAGGTGCGGTGGTGTTTAGGTTGTCCTCTTGGCTCCCGTCAGCCTCTGAGCCCAGGATGTGGTGAGACTCTCAGGGCAATCAGTCCTGTGCTGCTAGCGTTGCACCAGACAATAAATGACAAAGAGCCTTGGCGGGGACCATGGGAGAAAGGAGGCCCTACGTTCTGGTTAGAATGGACCTTTAGTTCTCCCTTCAGCCTGACAAAGTCCCCAGTCACATTTTCAACATCTGCCTGAGGGTGACCACCAGTCACCCTGTCACAGAATGACCACGTCATTCCAATGTTCTCGCTTTGTCCGAAACGACCTGTAGCACGACGTGTTCTCCGAGAGCCACATCCCGTCCTTTCTACGGTGAGAGCGGGAAGAGCTCCTGCATAATTTCAGATGTGCTTGTTAGAAAAATAGTTTCACAACAGCTGCTGGTTATGGGCTTCTAAATTTCCTGTCATTACAAGATGCTGGGCTTTTAAAACATAAGCCTTCAAGTGCACCTGAGTCCCCTGAGAGGGGGACAGCCCCGGAGAGGGTGGGTACGTCCAGAGAAGGGTTTGGGGGCAGGACACCATTCGCTGAGTGGTGTCAGTTAAAGGTGAAGCACCCTTGTGTCAGGGTGGCCGGGTCACTCTGACAGCCACCCACAGGGCTTTCTGCTGACTCTTCTCCATTCCGGGTGGCGTGAGAGGCTCCTCCCCTCAAGGTGCGGCCCTCCTCGCCAGAGAAACTGCATCTTCCACCCGAACTGTCACGAGAACACTGCTCTAGAGCAGTGGTCCCCAACCTTCCTGGCACCAGGGACTGGTTTCATGGAACGCAATTTTCCCACAGATGGGGGTTGGGGGGAGGATGATTTCAGGATGATTCAAGTGCGTTACATTTCTTGTGCACATTATTTCTCTTATTATTACATGGTAATGTGTACTGAAATGATTATACAAGTCACCATAACGCAGAATGAATGGGAACCCCGAACTTGTTTTCCTACAACTAGACAGTCCCGTCCGGGGGTGATGGGAGACAGTTGATTTATTACGGTCTCTGTGCAATCAAACCTCCCTGCTAATGATAATCTGTATTTGCAGCCGCTGCCCAGCGCTGGCATCAGCGCCTCAGCTCCACCTCAGATCATCAGGCGTTAGATTCTCATAAGGAGCGTGCAACCTAATCCCTTGCATGCACAGTCTACAGAAAGGTTCGAGCTTCTATGAGAATCTAATGCCGCCACTGATCTGACAGGAGGCGGAGCTCAGGCCGTGATGCGAGCAATGGGGAGCGGCTGTAAATGCAGATGAAGCTTCGCTGGCTCACCTGCCGCTCACCTCCTGCTGTGCGGCCGGGTTCCTAACAGGCCACCAGACCACGGACTGTACAGTCTGCAGCCCGGGGGGTGGGGGACCACAGCTCTAGAGCATGGAATCTGGGCTCGAGGGGACACAGCAGGCACAGGGGTGACCCAGAGTGGAGAGAACAGAGATGAGCACAGTTCCAAAGCAGAACCGTCAGTGGAAAATAAGTTGAGGCTGTAGACGAAATACACACATCCTCATACAACAAGCTATATCCTCTTTGGGTAAAATATTATGATTTTAATGAGTTTCCTAAAACCCATTTTTTTTGTTTGAGGACAGTGGATATTCTTTAGGCATAGGTGAGACTTTTTTTTTTTTTAAAGCATTTCTTTGTTCAGCCTTATTGCATCCTTGGGAGCCTGATGGAAGTTCAGGGCCATTCGGTGACTATTTGGGGCTTTGATACAGACTGTTTGGGGGCAGAGCCCTAGACACCATCTGGAGCCCCGAGAGCCAGACGCACAGACTGGTCCTCACGACATGAGAATTCCCGACAATGGGCAAGCTACTAAGGCCAGAGTCTTACTGTTGTTTTACAGTGTTTTATGATTTATGAAATGTCTCCAGATCTATTCTGTCTAATGGGGATGTAAGACATGCTACCCACCCCCAGGACAGGGGAGCAGCTGACTGCTATTGGAACTGATCACTGTGGAATCTGTAAGAACATGAGGAATATCTCCAGTTGTATAGACTCAAACTAACCCAAGTTGTGAAAATTAAAATGCATGTGTAGGCTGGGCACGGTGGCTCACGCCTGTAATCCCAGCACGCTGGGAGGTCGAGGCGGGAGGATCGCTTGAGGTCAGGAGTATGAGGCCAGCCTAAGCAAGAGTGAAAACCCGGGTCTACTAAAAATAGAAAGAAATTAGCCAGGTGTGGTGGTGTGCACCTGTATCCCAGCTACTCTAGAGGCTGAGGCAGGAGGATCACTTGAGCCCAGGAGTTTGAGGTTGCTGTGAGCTAGACTGACACCATGGCACTCTAGCCCAGGTGACAGAGTGAGACTCTATCTCCCCCAAAAAACCCCATAAAATTCATGTGTACATCCTGTGCGTGTGCATGGTCATTGGAGGGCACTGGCGGGGTGACAGGGCTATCTGATGCGGGTTGTCTGGGGGCATACAGGCCTCTCTGGCCTTGACATCAATTTATGACTACACTAGTTCCCATGTGTCACCTCCTTCTAGCCATGAAGTACTTAACAGCGTCTAAACAGCATATCCAGTGAGTGCTTTAATACCAATTGCCAAAGCCACCAGCCAATCTCTCGTTTATTAAAAGCTGTCTTAACCTCAAGGCATCAGTTGGTTCCTGGTCCTCCAGTTGTCACACTCGTGAAAAGAGAGGATTCCGGTGCATCCTCCTGGCCCATCTGCCAGATGGAACACTGATGACATGTTTTGTCGTCCATTCAAGTTCATGAAGTGCTCCAGACGCTATCCTTCCAGGGCCTTGACCACACAGGCTGGCCGCGGTCTGGCTCACCCCAGTAGCTCAGCACCAGCAACGAGGTTCCCCAGCACCGCCTGGCACACAAATGGCCCCGTTGTTACCCAGGCTTGGAGCTTTCATGCTTCACAAATTTGCAGGAACAAAACACCATCCCAGGTGCATCTGGGAAGTCCCGAGGGGGGTTCACCATGACATCCTCACTCAGTCTGGCCAGTGTCCCCAAGTGGCATCTGTCACCACCTTGAGAGCGCCTGTCACCCTCAACCCTGTGTGCCAGGTCCCCAAGCTCATCCAGGCACAGGCCTGCAGGCTGACAAGGTAGCTTCCTACAGGTAGATGAAATGACAATAGGTTACCAAAGTGACCTGCTTGGGCCCCCTGTCATCATTCACTGTTGGGGAAATGGCTCTTTCAGTTTTTACCTGTAGCCCTACCTGTACAGGGCTCCTCTATGAAGGTCCCTGGGTAGCTGGGGTCAGGGAACAGTCATCTTGGCAGATGCCAACTGTACTCAGAATCACCCAGTGTTTCATCCCAGCACAGAGGGCAAGACCCTGTCTCTCAGGTGAGCTGAGTGCCAGGAGCCCTACAGTTCCTTAGGTAGCCTGCACACCTGTCCTGGCATTTGCCAGTGCCCCCCAGGGCCACAGATAGGTACCTGTTGCCCAAGAAAAAGAACACTATCTCCAAAGTGCTGGGAACACTGTCCTAGTGCCTTGCTATTTTGTAATTCAGTGTAAGCTCCATGGTCGTGCCAGGAGTTTTCCTTATGTATGAATGAGTCATTGAGTCTTTGAACTTTTCCATTTACCATGACTTGGGTTGCTGTCTCCCCCAGACAAAAAAAAATTCTCCTTTTACTATAATTACCTACATAATAGTAAGTTCTACACAGCCCATATTCCATAGTGACAAGAGAAAAATTTAAGATACAAACAAAAAGATTGTAATGAGTCATCTAACATTTAAATGGCAAAAGAAAATAGCCCTCATTTTCTTTGTTGTTCATGCATTGCCTTCTTCTTAGCAATAAATCATTCACTTAGTAGAGATAAACATTTCATCATTATTACATGTAAGGTCCATGTAGAAAATATAGTACTGCAAATGGTCTGTAATATAAAAGATGCAGCTGCAATGGAATTTGTCATTTAAGTTCTCCAAGTTTCAGATATAAATATAAATATTGACAAGCTTTAAAACTCACTCATGCAAGTCATAATAACAGATTTTTAGAAATTGAGCCAGCTATCCAGGCTAGCAATACAAGATTTGGGGTGTGTTCAGAGTGGCTTTGGAACTTGCATCCTTTGGTCATGAATTGCAAAGTCATTATTTCTAAAAAGGTTTAGAAAATATTGGCACTTTCAATTGGTTGCAGAAATAATGGATATTTTTGCCCAATCACCCCTCTTTCACCCCTGCGGGGGCAGCCTGAGAAACGTTCAGAACGACAGCAACCTGGAGGAAGAGACTGGGAGATTATTTAGGAAACAGATTTAAAATAGGAAGTAGCCCAATGAAATAATTTCTTTGAAGTCACAACAGAAGAGTTAAAAGGTACCATTCCAAGCCAGAGGGATTGACAGTAATATAAAAATTGGCATGCAATTTCAACCACTCTCCCCAAAATAGAGAAAGGAGACATATCATTTCAGAAAACCAATGGACAGAGACCATTTGCCTGAGTGAGACACATTCGAGGTTGCTCTGTTCCCCTGCAGGGATATAAGTCACACTATTATAAGTCACAGATATTTTTTAAAATGTTCTTTTCTAATGTCAAATGTTGAAATAAGAGAACCTGAGTGGAAGTCAGAGAGGCAACAGGACATTGCTGGGAATGTCACCACTGCAGGAATAGAGGCAAACCTCGAAGCAGCAGGAGACAGTAGATCTCTGCACTCTATTTATGCTTTTCTTATCAAGACAGTTGCATAATTGGTTTACTACTTTCCCCCTTCATTCATGTCAGGTCTTCTCAATTAAGCTTGGGGCCTCTATAAGGCAGCACTGTTTCCTACACTTCTTTTATCTTCTCATATCTCCTGACAGCCATAATAGAGAGAAGCTTTATGAACACTCACTGGCTAAGCAAATGAACAGTCCACACAGAAAGGTCAATTGTTATTCTGTTTCTTGCAACAGAACTTGCTGAGAACTCTTATTATGGTGACATGCAAAAACCTTTAAGTGGGGGGAAGGAAGTTATCGTTATTGGTAAAGAATGATGCAATATATGAAAACAATTCTTAGGAAGAAAGGCAATCCATTATTCTAAATTTTACAGTATTAACATTAAAAGAAGACAGATTTCAGCGGTGACCTCTGAAACAGGAGGATGGAATAAAGTGGTGTTGATACGTAAGTTCTTTAGCTTCTCTGCTTCTGGGAACACTTACAGCATAATTCAATAACCAGCTTGGACCTTAAACACCTAAGAAATCACATGTGCCTTTAGCTTCTCACACTAGCTTGCAAAACTATTCAACAATGCTTTTATGGAGCTTGCGTGAAGTTGAAAGGAAGAAAATCTCTGGAGTTTTAATTATGGGGAAAACATTGTATTAATATCATTTAATATAAAGCTCAGAGACATTTTATTTTTATTAATGACTATATAAGTGTTTCATTGCATTTGTTTATGATTAGAATTTTAGGGCTGCTAAGGAGGCTCATCCTGCTGTTAGCCCAGCCCTGACAAATCCCTGTGATGTCCTTGCTAATTGTATGTGTGATGCGTACACAATGGGAATATATGGTCGCTTAGTTTCAGCTATTGATTTGGAGATTGCTTCTGTCTGGTTGAGTAAAAATTATTCCTAAGACTGTCAGCTGATCAGATCAAACTTTAGCATTTTAATCAATGTGGTTCAGAGAGCTCCCAGAGCCTGTTTGCATTTATGCGCCAAGCTCCCCTGCTAGCAATTGTCACACAGAGGAACTGTTGGTAGAATTTGCACTTTGGGGGGAGTCCATCAATGTTTGGAAGAGTTCGCCGAGCCCATCTTTTCCAACCGAGAAGCCTTGGCCGTGTCGGGGGTGCTGTGGGACAGTTAAAAGCCTCCCTCTCCTCTGTTTGGCACGACAGCACTACCCTGGAACACTCAAAAAATGTTTAGATAGCAATCCGGCCATAGCCACTTTGCATCCTGTGTAATACTGTAGGCACTGCTTTGGAAAGAAAATCGTCCAACATAACAAAAGCAGTTAGAGGTAATTTGGTGGCTTGCTTTGTGAAGGATTTCCACAGGCCCAGATACTTTTGAATTACAGACAAAATTCCCCAGATTCTGCCAAAGATTTGTGCCAAAGTCATCATAATTATACATCTCTGAGTACTTGTTCCTGCCAGCAATGAATTAATGAGATGATATTACTTATAATCTTTGAATACGATGAAATGAAAACAGTAACAGGAATAAAATAATAATGAGCCAGGGTCTCATTATAGAAGAAACAGCAAAATGATGAGCTGGGCCTCATTATTAAAAAAAAAAAAAAACCCACAACATTTTCAATGTCGAAAAGAAAGCTCATCTGAGCTAAGAAACCCAGAAGAAAGTAAACGTCTTATCCCACGAACAGAGCATGCAGAGTGGAATGGCTAACAAGGAAGCGGGTGAGATGAGCCATCTCTGCCCGTTAGCGGTAACTCTTCCTGCCCCAGCCCTGCGATGTCCACATGGGCAGAGCCTTCCTCCCCTGCACTTAACTCCGGCCACCTGTGATGGGTCCACATCCTGGGGAGCAGCTTCAAACCTTCCCCAGATAGTCCTTGCTGCTTTGTAGTAATACCATGGGGACCGTGCCACAATCAAAACTCTTTCACTTACGACATAAAGGTGATGTTTAGTTAATTTTAACTTCCTTTGGCTTGATCCACTATTGGAATAAATGTGGGTAGGATGGCTGAATTAAAATGCATTCTAGTTCCAGAAGACCCCTAAGAGGCCAAGTGAGTTTGGGCAAGTTCTTTCTTCTCTGTGAGGGTCTCTTTCTTCATTCTGGAGATAAGAAGGGCACATTAGATAATCTGTAATCACAGAGGGTCTCCTGACTCTAGGAATCTATGGGTCTCTGACAGCTGAAAGGTAAATGCATTTCCTGAAACAGGAAAACTGCAAGGTACTTTTTATGCATTATGGAGAATATGCATTGTCTATATTTTCATTGTGTATTCATCCATGCATTGTTTTTAATTACAACTGGATGAATGTTAAGTAGAGGGTGGATAGATAGATGATAGGTGGTTGGGTAGATTGATGATAGATGGTAGGTAGGGTAGATAAATAGATAGATCGATGGTAGATAGATAGATGTAATATAGATATGAAAAATGTAAAGTAAACATAGGACGTGGTCCCTGTTTTAAGAAGCTCAGAGATGAAAGGATAAACTTGAGCTCGATCTGGTCAATAATATCCATAAATATGAGAGCAATGGCACGAGTGTATGGTCCAGGCCCTGGGTTTGCATACTGCGAATGTGAGTTAAGGGAGAAGAATGTAGTTGTGTGTTTTCATGGAAGAGCTATCCACACACTGTGGTCTTTCCTATTGGTAGAACCCCTTTTCACTTTTGGAAAGAGAACGTGTTTCTTACATAATTTTAAAGTAAGTAAATTATTTATCAATTTTTCAGAACTTTCAATTGTATATTAATTATTATAAAGTCATAAAAGTTCTGTTTACCTCTTAGATACAAACCCATAGATATATTTGGTGTCTTACCAAATGAAAATTTCTGTTCCAAGCATTTATTTATTGTTTTTCCTAACAAGCGGTGTTAGAATACAAATTGTTTCTTACAGTTAACCAGGACAGTTGCTTTTGAAACTGTTCCAATGTCACCTTCAGCAAATGGATCCAACAGGGCAGCGGAGCATCTCGTGGAGGGTAGTGCCTTCTCCACGTAGCCTCTGGAAATTTTCCCAGGCCGGCCAGTGTCTATAGCATTAAATACTACTATGGGAAAAAAAAATCACCTTGGATGGGCATAATTCACACTCTTCCTTGTCATTGCTGTCATTGAGAAAGTTTGTCATGTTTTAGATCACAACTTCAGTTGGGCCAAGAAAAGCAAACTCAGGGCTGTGACCTGGGAACCTGATGCAAGGCCAGGAGCCAGTGAGGTGACAGATACCAAATATCCAGGGTGCCCCGAAGCCCAGGCCCGCGGAGCTCACCGCAGACACCAGCAACAATTAGCAGAAACACGTGCATGCGCGCATTACTCCTTTTCTGCCTAAGTCTGCCAGAGGCTGTCCTGTGGCTCGACTGATTCTTCGTTAAAACAAGAATTCTAATTAGAAATATGAGAGGAACGAGTAGGCTCCTGAGATTATACCCAAGGGATCAGCTGAGACTCCTGCAATGGAGCCGCCTCTCTGAGGAAGCAAACGGGAAGTCCACAGGCGGAGGGGGCTGCGGCTGAGTGGGCGTGGAGAGGGCCACCTCCCGGGGAGAGAGACTCAGGTGCAGAGTGTCAATCTTGGAAGCTTTGGTGCGTGTTGTGGAGGAGTCCTCCTAAGAGAAACTTCAGGAAAACACCAATTACCATGCCCTTTTTAATTTTACAAAATATGACAAGAGACTCCAGATAGTGCTAGTCTAATGACTTTGTGTGCAATGAAGACTAAAAACCAATAAAAGCCAGTCACAATGTATGCAGCAGTATCTTCCTGATGGAGCCGTATTAATTCTACAAAGACAAATAATGCAGCTCTGCTTACTGCCTGCCATCACGTAATTCTGCAGACAGGCACACCACTGCCTGAAAGCAGCACATGTCAATGCAGCTTTCTCCAGCAAGAACTCTCGGTGAGCACGGGGAGGGCACGACATTTGCACCGTGACGTGCTCGGTCAGCTCAGTCAGATGCCTGCTATCCCTTCCACGTACGGCGCACCTGGGTGGGCTCTTGCTATAGCGAGTTGACAGGTAACCCCACAGCCCCACCCCGCAGGCTGGGACTTCCAGTCCCGCCCCCATGCACCTGCTGGGCTCATCTGCACAGGGCAGCTTCTTCCCAAATGTGAGCACTTGAGACCCATTAAAGTCATGGCTTCCTTAGGAAAAAGTTACGAGGCACTTAGACAGTCAATATCACAATGTTTCTTAGAGGAAGATCTTGCTAAATTAAAACTTGAAATAAGCCAATTTAGCTTGATAGCCAAAAAAAAAAAAAAAAAAAATGTAAGGTATGTGCTTTTCTGATCGTCTTCCTTCTCCTCTTCCTCTTCCTTCTTCTCCTGTTCCATCTGAAATATAATGAAACACACCCTTAATGGTTATTTATGAAGAAGATTTAAAATGAAGATTTGCCCAATATGCTTCGCCAGGTTTCCATGGCAACCCCGCACCCTGGGTGATGGTCCTTAACACCCAGGCTGGCTCTCAGAAGCAGACGCCGAAATCACAACAGCAAGAAAATAAACATGTCCCGAAGTCCTTGAGTACGAATGGCGGAGATTTATGCAAGTCCTGTCCCTTCGCGAGGCCGGCTTACACCCTCGTGGGCCACAGCTGCCGTGAAGGGAAAGCGCGAAGCTGCTCAGCTCCTCTGGCAGCAGCTTGCAGGCTCTTAAATCTGACGACACAGAACAAATCGTCTCCAGAAGTTCACATGGTGTAAATTAATTAAGGTGCGGACTCTTGGAACACAGAACACCAATCTCTTGAGAAACAAAGCTCAGTGCAATCGGGTGCCACAAATGCCAGCCTTCGCTGGAAAAGAAGGGTAACGGGAGAGGCGCCCCCTCCTCGCTGGGTCTGACGGCAGGTGCGCCAGGATCCTCTTGGAAAGGCAGGGTCTGAGGGCTGTCTTCCTTCAAAGCTACAGAAGAAATAATTCTTGCCAATGGTTGTATTTAGGGGTTATGTTTGCAGGAAAAAGGATTCTCAGATTTATTTTTAACTGTAGGGAAGAGAAAAAAAGACAAAAGTAGTAGAATGCAGTCTAATGCTAAAACATACAGACACACCGTGAGGGCTTTCAAAGGGAAGAAGACGTAGTAAACGCAAACTCCGCGTGGCTGTCTACCCAGCTTGACAACGTCTCTAGTCCCAGTCTGCAGAGTGCTTCTGCGGATTTGGGGAAAGTGGTTCGGCCCTTCTCCAGACAGTGTCTCTGCGGGGTGCCAGGACACATGCTGAGACCATAAGACTGATCCTCAACACATAGAAATGATTAATATCATTTTGGACTTTGAGTTCTTAGAGAGCTTTAGTCCGTTGACCCAGGTACTTTAGACACATGTCTTTCTCTGATCCTGAAAATATAGTATTCGTATCCTGGTATTGTTAAAAAAAATTAAAAAATAAAGAAAAAAATATCTTGCCCAAGAAGAAAGGACAGTCGTGGGTGAGATGATTAACAGCCAGATGTTCCCGCTCTACTACGCGGTGCTCCCTGGGCTTGGTCTAGCCTTGGGAATTCAGGGAAAACTCAACTTCCAGTGTTTAAAACCAGAATTTAGAAGTTAGACCCACACATGCTATTAATATTTATATATGCGTGGGACTCAATAGCCTGGCTGCTTCTTGATCGTGCACGAGTCTGAATACGGAACCAACATATTGGACCAGAAATGAGGAGCCCGGAATTCTGTGCTTTCCTCCACGATAACTAGCTTTGGAGTTCCACTTCCTAATACTGAAAAGGAGGATGATTCCTATTTATTCTGATTATGCCAGTGGTATTATTATATGAACTAAAGGAGATGACGGATGTGACAACGTTTAAAAATCACACAGAAGTAAAGAAGCAGGAAGGATTATGTTTCCTGCTGTGGCCAGACTTACAGAATCACAGAGTCTAAGCATTGAGTAAAAGCCAAGTTATCTGGTTGAAAATACTTCTCAATTCAAGAAACTATTCTACAGACTCATTGATTTATCCATCCACCTACCCATTTACGCATTCACTCATTTGTCTATAGATCACATTTTTTTATTAAGCACCTACTTCTCTCTAGGCAAGGTGCATTAGGTTTGGATCATGCTACCCTCATAACTCTTGGTGAGGAAGCCAGGTAATAAACCAGCACTTTGAAGGAAGGGAAGGGATTGAGAATGGTGGCAGCACCCAGTAGTGAAAGGAACTGGAGGTCTCAGAGAGAAGGGCCCAGGGCAGTGGCAGAGCAGTGCCCAGACCCTGGGCATATGCTGGTACACACAGGGGTACAGCAGCTTCCAACTAATATGTGGGGTCAGTGAACAGTGGAGGCCAGTCTGAATTAGAAGGAGGACTGAATTATCTAATAACCTTTAAAAGACTCAATTTTCATCATTTTAACCAAATCCAAATGTGCCCGCTAGGAAAAGTCTTTAGAAGATTATGTCAATTAAGTAAAAATATTTTCAGCTAGCATAAAATTGCTCACTTTTAGTATATGAGGTTGATATTAGCCTCAGAATCTTATTTATATCATTACATTTCTAGGGCAGTGGGGAGAATAATGACTCTCAAAGATGTTCACACGCTAATCCCTGGGACCTGTGAAGACATTACCTTACAGGGCAAAAGGAGTTTTATAGATGAGATTAAGACTATGGGTCGTGGGATGGGGAGATGACCCTGGATTATCTGAGTGGATGTGATTTAATCACACAAGCCCTCACGAAAGAACTGAGAGCGGTGACGTGAGAGGGAATCGCCCCACCATTGCTTGCCTTGAAGACGGGGGAAGTGGGCTCGGTACCAAAGGGGAAGCTGCCTGCAGGAGCTGGGGCGGCCTCAGCAGACAGCTGGCTCCAAACAAGGACGTTAGTCCTGCAACCCCAACCTCAAGGAGCCGAATTCTGCCAGCCATCCAAACAAGCAAGTGAAGTATCACAAGAATGTTGAAAAACAAACGCCACATATACTCAACATTGAATTGGAATGGAAGGATCAACACCTATCTGCACATATGGAAACAATATTCACTGGAAATCGATCAGGTGTGGGAGGGGGAGGAGGGGATGGGTAAATTCACACCCAACGGGTACAACGCACACTGTCTGGAGGATGGGCACACTTTAACTCAAATGGTACAAAAGCAATCTATGTAACCAAAACATCTGTATCCTCATTGTATTCTGAAATGAAAAACAAAAAATTACATGAAAAAGAAAAAAAATAAAAAAGTGTAAGGAACTTTATTTTTAATGGAACTTTAGTTTCAATAAAATTATGCTATCACTCACTTGTTTTCACCAAAAACAAAACAAAACAAAACAAAACAAACACAAAGCAAATGAGCAAGCCCCTAGCAACCGGGAAAGACCGGGAACTGGATTCTTCCCAGGCCGCCCAGAAAAGGCGGGAGCTGCCTGCCAACACCGCGAGTTCAGCCCAGTGAGACCGTGTTGAGCTTTAACCTGCTGAACTGTAAAGTGACAAATTCGTGCTGTTTTAAACTGCCACACCGGTGGTGATTTATCATGGCTGTGATGGAACTCTAATGGATGTGATTTTCTGTGTGCCGTGAAGACTCAGAAATACCATTTAAGTTTGTCAAATATAATATCCCCTCCCTCGGCACCCACCTCCCAAATTAACTTGGGAGAGAGGGACAGGCCAACACAGCAGGGCAACGGCAGGGCCTCTGATTTGTAGCAACTGTCCTCCCCGGCACTTCCCTGATGGCCCTGGGCAAGTGGCCTGCCACCCTCTGACCTGTCCACGTGACCCCTCCAGCACAGGAAGGTTTTAGAGGCGCCAAGGCCACCACCGTTCCTGCAACACACTTACCTTTTTCTCAGACTGGAAAGTGGAAGAAATTGGCTGAGGGTTTCTCACACTATCCAGAGATGTTTGGCTTTTGGAATTTATCCTTCATTACTAACTTCCCAAGCTTTCGATTTTTCCCAACAGCAAATGCTGTAAATACAGATGGCGGAAAGGCACATTTCAGCCTAACCCTCAGAAATGGTCAAAATGACAAATTGCTCGCACGTAGACCGGGCATGCTGAAGCAGGTAAGTTCAGAGGATCACGGCAGCAATGACAGATCCACAGTGGACCTAGAGTTTCAGGATCTCATGACAATCAGAAGCCACTGCTCCTGGTCTGAAATTGACAGGTGTTTCTCAGCAATGGCTTTGTGGACCTTTCTTCCCAAGCCCGCAATTACATTCCCACGATACTGCTCTCAACGCCTCCGCTCTTCCCGGACCCACAGGACGTGACTAGGTTCCTTTCCCCCCAGCGCTCCTGCCTGGCTTCCCTCGAGCCACCTCAGCATGGTCCCATCTCTGGGCTGTGTCCCACTGGCTTGGGGGCAGCGCACGTGCGAGGCTCCGCTACTCTGCTCTTCCAAGCTCAGCAAAGCCTCGGGCTAGAAAAGTCTAAGTGCGGATTTTAGCCAGCACGTCCATCCTGCTAAAGCAAAACCCCCAAATTTCAAGGCAGCTTTCCTTTTACATGTGAACTTTGGAACTGAAAATTGTCATTTACTTTTCTGGTTAGATTTCCTTTTATTGCCCTGAAAGCCCTCAAGGGGGGAGAATAATGAAGTTCATGTTTTCCCCGAGACTCTGGTTGGCAAAACAACCACGTCTTTGCACGTCTGTGCCGCTGCCTTGGATGTCTCCTGCTGGCTCAATTTCCTGACCCCACAAAGTTCTTTCTTCAGGATCCTGGGACAAGTCCCCCACCCGCCCTCTGGCCCCAAAGCAGGGTGGAAGGCACAGGGCACCGTCCAAGGGTGGGAGCCCTTGCCAAGGCGGGGCAGCCGTGCTCTCTGGGCGGTTCGTAGAACGCCTGGCCTAAGAGCCAAGGGCCAGCCGGATCTGCCCTGTCCCACGCCCAAGGAGAGCAGCTCTGTCCCCCTCAGCATCATTCCGAAAGGCACTTGGCACCCTGTCCCCCTCAGCATCATTCCGAAAGGCACTTGGGACCCTCAGGATGAAGTCACTACTGTGGGTCTCTTTCCAGGTCACCCAGGAGGCAGAGGACCCCTGGACCCCAGAGGAAAAGAGCAGCTCTGTTCTTTTTTCTAAATCCCAGCAGATGCTCGAGCAGTGTCCTGTGGTGAAGGAGGGGTCCTCAGGAACAGTCACCCTGGGAGGCGTGACCTCCCAGTCGGCCAGCAAGGACCAACAGAGTGAATGCCAGTCGAGGTTTCCCCAGTGGGAAGGCTGGCCGTGCTGGTTGTGCCTCAGGCTGTAGATGACACTGTTGTTGAATGACCCAAGAAACATGCTAAACTCAGGGGACGGATTATTGACTCCAAGATGATCCACTTCCTTTCCCAAACATTGATTAGTAAGTTGTCTGAGGGGTGTTGCCCTGGGCATGGTGCCCCCAGACAAGTCCCTGTGGCTTTGCTTTCTGCAGCTATCTGGACGAAGGCAGAGGACACAGTCTCCGGACGGTACCTGTGTGGGAGAGGTGCACACTCAAAGGGGGAGCGAAGAATTGGTATTTGAGAGTTGTGCCAAAACGTAACATCACTGGAGTGGAAACCATCAAGATGGGTTCTGAGAAAAATAAAAGTATAATCTCACTTTTTGGTTTAAAAATTCCATTGCCAAAGTTGAGCTGGAAAAGAGAAAGTTAGGGTTTGAATGAATGACAACATTTCTGTTTTCACTGATTTTGAGACTCTGAATCCAGTACATTTTGAATGTTTTTTTCTGCAAACATGATAAAGAAAATTCACACATCAAAAACAGGCACGTCAACAATCTTGGACTATATTGCAAGACTCTCCATGAATTATTAGTTAGTTACCTTAAGCAGTGAGCTCACCTAGTTTGTTTAGATTCTGGTGATTTGAAACTTTTCTGACATGCAGCCATGGTCTGAGCGAGCGAGGGACACCTGCCCACGGGTAAGTGCCCTCCAATCCAAGCCTGCGGCTGGAGGGAAGTCTCGGAGCTGATGGCACAACTCTCAAATACCAATTCTTCGCTCCCCCTTTGAGTGTGCACCTCTCCCACACAGGTACCGTCACCGGGACCCACTCCCAGCACTTCTCGAGATTCCCAGTTTTCTGTTCCTTCTGCAGCCCCGCAGAGGGGCAGCATGTTGTTTTATTTTATGCAGTGTGTCATTTTTTGGGAAACTATTAAGGACTGTCCCATAATTTTCCGTGCTCTCTCCCCCTGCAACAGTGATCAGGAAGCAGGTGCTGACGTGGGAGTGCCCTGAGATTAGAGCAGCTGGGACAGCAAGCTACAACTCAGAGACCCTGCGCTAGAAAACCGGCGGCGGCCCAGCCAGCCGACTGTGAACGAGAAATAAACCTGCAGGCTTGGTGCTGTCCGCTCAGCAAAACTGGCCCTTTCCTGACTGGCATGGTTTCCCACAGGATTACTGTGACAGTTAAAAGAGGAAGAGTTTGGAAAATGCCCTGCGTGAAGTAACAGACAGTAATCTTGTCCCTGAGACTATCTTAAAGTCCAGATCTTGTGTTTTTTTTTTAATAACTGCCAAAGCCTGTGTGGGACTTTTTGACTCATTGCGTCTATGAGCATTTGGGGGGCAGATGTGCGAGGCTGTGGGAATATCATCCATTCTCCCCTGTTCAGCCTGCGGGAGCAAATACCGCGCTCACTGCATGCTTTGTGGATGAGGGTAAGGGGCTAACCGTCCACTTGAACTTTCTCCAGAGCAGGCTGAGCCTGTCTTCAGAGGCTCAAGCACTTCCTTCCATTTTCCCCATCCCCAGCTGACCACATCCCGCCCCACCCCCTCCGCACACAGGTAGGGACATTAGTCACAGGCCACAGAGGGACACTCTCTGTTCTCCTGCATTGGAGCCACAGCCCTGCTGAGCTGGCGGGTCTCTCAGGGCAGGTGTGGCGTGGAGGGCTGGCAAATGCTCCTGTCTCATGGAAAGTAGCTTCCAGAGCCTCTGGCTTTGCAAACTCTGTGGCTGAGAATCAGCTTTGAATGCCACCTCTTTGTGACGGATGTCTGTGACCAACTCTCTGAGCCACCCAGCCTCATGGTCCAATCTGCTCACTCCCTACTGGTGTGGAGAAGAAGCAGGCTCATCGCTCTGCTCCGCGTCACGGCTGTTTTTGAAACAACGAATAGAAGCGACACCTATTTCTACCTTGGACGTTCACCTCCAAGGGCTGTGCCGAGTGAAGACTCAGCCGGCTCAGGTCAAAGGTGAATCAACATTTGCACACGGAAGGGCTTGGTGCTAGGCCGCGTGACATGTGCAGTCTAGAGAGCGCCGAGCGGGATTCCTGGGCCGGGGCTGAGCCTCGGTGCACTGAGAGCCGCACACTCGCCAAATCACAGGCGGGAGGAGCTGGTGCAGCCTGCGTGTAGCCATTCAGGGCTGCTCGTACACAAGCCACACGCCATTTAGCACAGGCCACATGCTCAGTTTTACAACACATATGCAGCGCAGGAGAGGGGGCCAGGAGCAGAGGAAAAGCACATCATGGGAGCAGATAATGGGAGCTGGAGGCACATAAATGCCCAATATGCGGGGATCGTCTGCCAGCATGCATGACATCAGTAACAGCAAGACGGAATTGTTCGTGATCTGAGCCCCATTCGGCTCTACTCTGCTGTAGTTTATGGGCTTGATGGGTGGGATGGGGCTGGCCCAGGGCCCCTTTCACACAGGCCTGCCAGGCTGGCCCGGCGCAGCTGCACATTAGAATGCTGCTCTTTGAACACTGCTTGCCGATCTGCAGGACGGCGGGCTGGCTGCTCAGATGCGCATACAAAATAACTCTCTGGGTCCAGAATGGTTTATTTAGGTTTTGTTTAGAGATTTGCCTGGGCTGGATATATTTGCATACCTGCAGCCTGGTTTCAAGACCATTAAAAACACATCTGTGAGAGTGAGAGACAGGCAGGCCATTAAAGACACACACACACACACACACACACACACACACACACACACACACACCTCTTGCAGGAACTTACTAGGCAATCTCAGGAAGCATGCTTGTAAGATTATTTTGGCCCTTCAATTCTTAACACTAGTTCACCAATATTTCACCAAATATTTATATAGGGTCTACTATATCCCTGATCTTGCTTTCGGGTCAACGAGACTGACCTAGTCCCAGGCCTCATGGACCTGAAGTCCCAGTGACTGGCCAAGGTTCTGTCTGTCTCTGTCTACCTACTGTGAGCTGCTGCTTCTTCTTAGGCTTTAACCTACTGAAAGGAAAGGCACAGGGCCACAGAACAGCGACGCCCCCTCCCCTTTAACCAAAAGGAAAAAAGCTCAGAGGAGGAGACTCACAGGTATATGCAAACATTTGCCAACCTGAATGTTTTCAAAATTTTTCCATCAATGTCCTCCCTTCATCACTCATTCCTCATCCCTGACATCAAGTCTGCGGACATTTAGAAACGGAGGTGAGAAGTAACGACGTGGGTCATTTTTAGGCTCTCAGGTAATGCTCCCGGGGAATGCCCACCCAGACAAGCCTTGGGGACTTGTTCTAGCCAAGCCTATGACCTACAAATTGACATGAAAGGTGGCATATTACCAATGCAGTCTAGCCATGTAAAGCGTTAATTTGCGTGGCAAATACTTGCTTCATCTACTCCCATTCCCAAACATACAAACAGTTTTCCTGGCAAGAGATCTTACAATGCTCCATGGCAACCTACCAAAAACTACAACAGATTCTAATGCACCTGCATCATGAGAGGGGAGGCGTACTTATTCCCGGGGAAACTCAACTGCAGGCAGGAAGGAGGACCCTCGTCAGAGGCAGGGAAGTGATCGTAATGAGATACTACAGCAATGAAACAGTCACTATGCTAAAATTTTTAAAAGATTCTAGCTATTTTCCTCTTTTTTTAAAAAAAAAAAGCTGAAAATGGTTAAGGGGAAAGAGCTGGAAAAGGTAATCAGGGAAAATGATTGAGAAATTATTGAGATTTGAGATAATTGAGAAATTGGAAATTAAGCATACATAATGAAGAAGATAGGCGTGGAACTGTGAATGAAGGGGAATTGACCCAAATTGCACGGCTACATATCCTGGGTATTGTGGACCTGGTGACTGGAGCTTGCCTTTTCCCAGCTTCCGTAGCATCTGCATGCATCACTGTTTGGATTCTTCTAAACAAGGCCAGCCAGTATCCCGCCTCACGGGGAGGGCTGTGGGGGCCCTGGCGCTAATGTGTCTGAAGAGCTGTCTATTCCGGGGATGAAAGGATTCATATGAACACAGGGCATTATCAAAGCTAAACATATTTTAAAGCGGCGGGACTCCAATTGAGTTTTCCTTTCTCAGATGCCTACTGAATAGTTTAAATGGCTCCAACATGACTTTGAAGTTTTATTAAGGATGACTGGAAGATCAAAAGCAGAAAAGCCATATGCATGAGATGTTGGAGAGAAAAGGACAGGCTCCAACAAACCATACCGATGTGACATTGTTTTGACAATTACAGGGTACTATTTTTTTTTATAATTTTATTTCTAAGAAATTTAAAAATAGAAATAATGGCCAAGAATAGGAAAACAAAATCCCATACTTCTACCATTTGCAATGAATAGCTGCCATTTGCATACTATTTGATTGAAGTCTATTTCAAGACATTCAGGGGTAAAAATATAGCTAAACTGAGTCCTGTGTACTTCCAACTTCTGTACTAAGTGTCAAGCACCCAAAAAAAGATATATATATATACTGTTCTAGTCTGGTTTTTTATGTGTATATATATAGATTGCATTCTTAATGTTGTAGACTCTTTTGTGTCCATTATCAATTTATGTCTTCTATCGATTAGAGGATATGCCACTATACTTAGTGTTGTCCATTTTGCTTTTTCATTCTCTATTTCGGTTTTGATGTATTTCTGCACTAATATAAAAAGATAAACACAACTGTAGAGCCAGTGCACTCTGACTGCTACCATATTCTTTATCTGTTCTCCCACTGATAGACATTTTGTTTGTCTCCAGCCTTTTGATATTGTAAACTATGCTAGAGTAGACATTCTTATATATATCTGCTATGTGCATATGCAGTAATTCGTCTAGGTTACATATCCAAAAGCGGAATTGCTTGCTTGCAGGGTAAGCACATTTTTAAATTTTCCAGGATGCTGACACGCTATCTCCAAAATAGCTTCACTATTGAGACCCCCCACAGGCAGAGCAGAGAGGCCCGTTCCCTGGCTGTCTGGCGAACACATTACTCTGTCCTGCTTTTTACTTCTTGCCTGTCTCTCTTTTATACAAATGGTATTTCTTGCCGTTTTAATGTGCATTTCTCTGGTTATTAGTGCAGTGGAGCATCTTTTCATAGATGGGCTGGATTTCTTCTGTGAGTTGAGCTTTCATACACTTTTCTTCCTGATTTCTAAAAGTCCTTCATTTCTTACGCATACACATCTTTTGCCTGTTATGTACCCTGAGATTATCCTTTCCCAGCCTGTCACTTGTATTTTAAACATTTATGGTGTAATTTGAGATGTATTTACATTTCTGGTGTACTTTAAGATGTAAGAGTTTTTATATTTTGATATACTCAAACTTAATATATTTTTATTGCTTGAGAGTATTTTTTGGTGTAGTTTAACAAACTGTACGAGAATAACTTAGTAAAATCTAGGACGGGGGAGGATTTTCCTACAGTGCTCTTTCACACTTGATTTCTTAGCCCAACCGGGATTAATATTTGTGTATTGTGTAAATTAGGAATCTAATTTTATTTTTTTGTTTTATTTTATTTTATTATGTGTGGTGGCTCTATCGTACTCCTCTCCACTTTATTTCTTCACCAATACCACGTGGTTGAACCACACACTTTTATGACACATCTTCATACCTGCTGTGACAGTTCCCTCTGCTAGTTCTGATTCTCTGAAAGCACCTTAGGTATTTGTGCACCTTTAATTTTCCATATGAATTTTTGAATTCATTTGTAAGTTTTCACAAATACCTTACTGCTGGGAACTTGACTGACTTTGTTTTCAATTAATAGGCAAATCTGGGGAGAAATGTCATGCTGCCATGCCAGCTCTCCCTACCTGTGAATAGGACAGGTCTCTTCTTATTTAGATCTTCTCTGTCTTTCATAATTTTTTTCGTGGTTAATGGACCTGTACATTTTTTGTTAAATGTATTTTAATCTCATGATGCAGTTTGTTTTTTGTTTGTGTTTTTACTGTCATGAACAGTATCTTTTTTTATGTTGTAATTATTTTTAAACTCCTTTATCCCTGATATGAAGGAAATATTCATCTTTCAGTGTTAATTGGTATCCATCAGCCTCATGCAATTTGTATGGTTTCTAAAAGTCTGACCATTCATTTCCTCCATTTTTCTGTGCAGACAACCACATGCTCTTCTTATGGCAACATTATTCCCTCCTTTTCATTGGTTTTAAGTGCTTTTTCATGTTGTTTTCCACTAGAGCAACAAAATACCATCTTAAATACTGGTGTGAGATTGGCAACCTGATAGTATTTCTGATTTAAATAGAATGCTTCTCATATTTCACCACAAAGCGTCACGTTTGTTGCAGGTTTTCAGTAGGTACTCCTTTTACTGTGTCAGAGAAGACCCCTTTCATTCCTGGTATGTAAAGGATCATGTGTTTTTTAAATGATGGATGGCCAGCTACAGACCATGAAGTCTTTTTCCTGTGTCTATGGAGATGGAGAGAGTAGGTTGTTTCTCCTTTAGTCTATTAATGTGGAAAATTACATTGAAATCTTACCTTTTTATATTCGTGTTAATTACTTTTCCCCCTTTTACCAAAATATTAAATGCACGTATTTCAGGAATTGAATAGTAAAAGCAACAACAGCAGCTTATAGCAATACACAGCACCTTCTTGCTACTCCTTTTCCATTCCTGTCTTGTTCTACAAAAACCATCACTTTTCAAGTGGTTAATTTCAGCACAATCGCATCCACAATAGAAGATTCCGTCTCCACTTTTATTCATTCTTGTGGCTCACTGAAAACTGATTCCACCGTGGTTCCGGCAAAGAACAGTTATTACATCTCTATTTGCTCAGTGTTCTCAGTTTTAAAATTGGAGAATTGGCTGAAAGTTGACTATTATTATGCAAACGTTATACTTTATTTGCATATTATAGTCCTACTGGATGAAAGCCAATCTCTTTTTCAGGGAACTCAGCCACGGGAAATATTTTTTTCCTAAACAGTTTTATCATTTTGGATCAGATTACAATTTATTTTTTAATCCTTCTGTTTCTTTTGGAGTTAGATCTGTGTTTTGTTTTAATAATGTTGCAGTTGTTATGCATAAATTATAAGCACTCTAAAAATGCAATCGATTCTCACAAGAGCCCTGCAAACTGGTAGAAAGTTTTTAATGACTTTAAAAAAAAATTTAATAGAAAAATACAAGGTCATTATTAAACTTTTGTATACGAATATATAAAGAAAAAATTAAAATAGTTTTTCTCTATCTGGAGCTAACCAATTTTAATAATTTCATATATAACTTTACCTTTTTTATTATATGTATATACTTTTATAAAATTTAGACTATAGTTTGGATACTGCTTTGCTTTCTTCACTAATTATTATACAATTAGCACTTGCTGTGTTCATGAATATCATTTTAAAATTATAGTTTAAATGACAGCAGGATATTTCATCTTATAAAAAGAACAAATTTGATTTTAACATTCTCTTGTGCCTGTATGTTTGCTTTATATCTAACTGACCAACATAATAGATAATAATGTGCATTTTGCATGTTTTTGTTTACTTATTAATGAATTATATTTTCTAATTATGTCTTAGAAAAGAATATTTGAGAGGAAATTGCTAGGAGATCTTGTGCTGACACCTGTCTGTTCTGCTGTATTTGTCTCCCCCGAACCTATTACATTTTATGATATATATCAAGTTCGCAAATTATCTTTCAAATGAATATGTGAATGTGTAAATGAATAAATGAATGGGAATGTGAAACAGCCAACCCACATTTGAGATGCTTTAAAACCTCATTATGCATTGCCAAATTGCTTTCAAGAAAGACATCTTCAAACTATAATCCCGCTGAAAAGGGTGTGGTCAACCAGGACAGGCTAGTTTATGCCACAGTAACAAACACTGCTGTCCCCGGGGGCTTACCACACAAAACAGGTTCTTTTCGTGTTCATGTTACGCATCCACCAAGGGTTGGCGGGTGTCTCTGTGCTTCCTTGTCCCAGAGAGCCCAGGTGAAGGAGGCTGCTTCTGACCTTGGCTGGGAAAGAGGCTATGGGCAGGTGTTTAGGGCTCTCACAGCTCTGACCACAGGGGGTGGGAACTTCTGCCACCCGCGTGCCCGGGTTCAGAGCGCGTGCTTGGCCACACCTGCCTTCGAGAGCAAAGGAAGTGCCCTGAAATGAAGAAGAAAAGGAAAACCTTTGGCAAGCAGTATTAATTATTACCACACAGAGAATGGCCTTCATTGATACTGATATTTTACTTTAAATCTTAATATCTTGGACAAAAACGTTATCTGTTAAGAACTTAGAGCGCACTGAGAGCAAGTGAGGAGGGACGTTGTTTTATGTGTTTCACCCTTATTTTTAAGACCTTTGGGCTTTGTATTTTCTGCCCATATTTTGATGATAATAATAGTAACAACAACACAAACAGCGAAGAGCTAATATTGTTCTAGAGCACTTCAAGTGCTGGTCTCTGGTCTACAGGGGGCTTCATGCGTTTTCGGTCAATATGTACGAGTTACGTGCATATTTAGAGGTATAAGTTCTTTACCAAACATTGCACCTGTTCACCCAGGGCATCTTGGTTCTTCAACTTTGCCTACAGTGTAACCTATATGATGAAGTAACATATCTAATCAAATCCATCGATTTCACTATTACAGTTTCTTCTTTCACTATTATACTGACAAATCCTCCTCCATGCTTAGATTAAATTTAAATTCATTAAAAAAATTAATTGAAGTATCTTCTTGTTTTATTTCAGTATATTATGGGGGTACAAATGTTAAGGTTACATATAATGCCCTTGTCCCCCCCTCCCCCCTCAAGTCAGCGCCTCAAGCGGGACCATCCCCCAGATGGTGCACATCTCACTCATTATGTATGTATATACCCGCCCCCTCCTCCCCCAGAAATATCTTCTCAGTTATAAGTAAGTTCACATTTAAATCAAAATTTAACTTTTTAATTTATTAGGATTATATTCAATACATGGTGGTGAGTTGGCAATCCATTGAGGTTCTTCTAAACAGCTAAAAAATACATACAAATGTTACAAGATCTATACAAAAATATATAACAAATGATCTTTGTCTTCTCCACGATTCGCGGTGAGCCCTGTCTTGTGCATTGTAATCTCTTATCCGCTAGAATCTCCTAGTGCACTGGCTTGTTCCCTGTGCACTGTTGTCAGACGGACGTGTTTAACTTCCAGGGTCAGTGACAGGGAAGAACTAGTCTGTGTATGAGCCATTGTCATCCTCAGGCTATGATGGTTCGTCTTCATCCCAGGGCCACGACCCATCACAGGGACCCTTAAGGTAGGCAGGCGAGGGTTGCAAGAAGAGAGGGGATAGAACGGATTGGATGAACAAAACAACAAATGAATCCTGCTGCAGAGATGCACAGAAATGCTGCGGTGGCAGACTTATGGTCTCAGAGGATGAGAAAGCATTTTACAGGCGGTGAGATGCCAGGGAAGGTGTTGCAGGAGGAGGAGACACCCAGGGCTGCCTGCGAGGAATGATTGTCACCGCTCTCTCTATCTTACACACACAGAATACTCACATCAGCATGATTGTTGGTGGTCATTTGATGAACAAAATCCCTATGTTTGAGATGGAGAGCGGGAGGGAACATGTGTTGAGGGTGATGGACGTGGGGGCTCGTGACCTGCGACCTCCGTACCCTTCTCCGACTCTGCTGACCGCCCTCCTGCTGTAAGGTCAGTCTGCCTGGGGCGACCACCCTGCCTGAGGACCACGGGCGATCTGGTGGGACTTCACATTGTCAGGGCTGAATTGATTTTGTCACAATTGGGGTCTTTACCTTAGATTTTGAGTAAGAAGCGGGGTCAAGTTAATATTCTATAAAACACGATTTATTGTCTTTGGGGGACACAGCAATTTAGAGTTAAGCAATTTAGAAGGAAAAGGCAACGTCGAAGAACAAATTAGTACAAGATTATTCTGTTTCTGGCAAGGGAGTCTGAGGACTGTGGTCAGAGGAAGCCCAGGGCAGGAGGAGGGACGGGCCAGGGACGCAACCGGACAGGTCGGCCGGTCAGATGGCCAGGGTACTCATGTGCCTTGCTGGCTGATTTAAGCTTTGCCACTGAACAGTACTGAGTCATAGGGCGCTACAGTCAGGTGCGAGCAGAAATGTCATCTTACCGGTATCATGGAGAGTGACTCTGAAAGTCAAGACAGGTGCCAGAGAGGCCCGTTGGGAAGACCTCTGCAGTACTAGTGCAGGAGGAAGGGCAGTCCCAGACCAGGGCAGCCTTGTGGCGATGAGGAAAGTGGGTCCCATTCAAGAATTCTGAAGACAGTAGGACTCAGAGTCCTGGAGCCAGGGCAGGATGCAGGAGGAGACGGGGCTGGGACAGTAGGACTCTGTCTCCTGGGGGCCAGGGCAAGATGCAGGAGGAGATGGGGCTGGGGGCCAGCAGGACTCAGAGTCCTGGAGCCAGGGCAGGATATAGGAGGAGATGGGGCTGGGGACAGTAGGACTCAGAGTCCTGGAGCCAGGGCAGGATATAGGAGGAGATGGGGCTGGGACAGTAGGACTCAGAGTCCTGGAGCTAGGGCAGGATGCAGGAGGAGATGGGGCTGGGACAGTAGGACTCAGAGTCCTGGAGCCAGGGCAGGAT